>JARHVA010004132.1:1012500-1130000 GCA_037957365.1 Torreya grandis
TTAAAGTGTTCAGACTAATTTTGGCAAAATATGAAGTACAATAAAATAGTCATTTTTAAGAGTTTTATCTTGTATAAACTCTATGATTATCTAAAGGGGTATCTAATGTATTACTATGAAAATATACACATATATTTACATGAGTAATAACTTTAAATATAATCCTATTTAGTGTACATTATAATATACATGTATCGGGGTATTAATATGATGTAGTTATTGTATGAGTATTATACTTAAAAAAAGGAAATGTACAACTAGTAAATTTATAACATGATAAGGACTATTCAAGACATGAGAATACATAAGATTTTTTTGATATTTTTAATGGATCATTATATGGTTATTTCATGGAAAAAGAGTTTTGTATGTGCATGAATATCATTTTAGGGTTAAAATAAACATAGCTAAAATTTGGATTTTAAAGTGTGAGACCATTATTATAATGAAAAAATAATGGATTATTACATTTGTTATTATGTTAAAATTAAATGTGTTGATTAAATATAATGGATGTGAATACAATTAGATAGATATTTTATATAGTTTAAGATGAATATGATGGAAAATATGTGTCTATATGATTTCCATGTGGTTTTATATGTTATGGCATTCTTTATGGGAATCTATATGTATTCGAAATCTATGGATTTTCAACATTATTATGTTTATATGAATTTGATATTAATGCCACTAAAAAAGTAGGTGAGATGAAATTATCATACTTAATTATCATCACTAATAGGTATATTTAAGGTAATCTAATTGAGTTTTATGTGTGAATTTGACTGATCTTAGAGATTTGGAAAATACATTGAAACTTTGGATAAAGTAATTTTTATGGTTAAAACATTATAAATTAACTTTTTTGATTTAGTTTTCATGTTTTTCATGACATCATGTTAGAAAATATTTAGTTATGATATGCTACATGTAATAGTTATCTTATAACACATGGGTTCTAGTTGACATTATTGATTCCTGCACCATCATTATCTACCCATCCATGAATGGAGGGCCATTACCTAGTTAGGATATTGTACATGGGATCTATGGTTGATGTTTGGTTTGGAAAAACACTCAAATGATATTCTCCCTCCCCTCTAGTAAGCAACTGATATAGGCTATACTAATACATACTTTTAGATAATAACAAGATCTTTTAGATTCATATGTTTTTCAGAACACTATTTGATATTTAGATATGTAATAATATATATTTATACTATTTGGTGGAAATTTTATAGTTACAATAGTTGGTTTTTTATTATTGTTTATTTGTGATATTTACTCTAGTAGTTGTTGATTTGTAATTTGTGTATTTGGGTATTATTATATGATTTACTTGCAAAATAAAATCTATATTTATTTTAGTGATCATTAACTAAATGAATCATATACTCAAATAGATGGTTAAATAATAGTTTATTTATTGATTCATTTAGTTAAAGATCATTTATTCATAGAATTACTAAATTTAATTTGTTAATGAGTTAATGATTAAAAACACTAATTAAACTAATTTTAGTTTAACCCAAATGGGTTGTTACATTATGGTATTAGAGTTGAGTCTCAAACTCTTAGACTTAATGAGTCCTCTAACTTAGTATTATCCTCCTATCATCAAAAAAGAGAATGTCACATCAAATACCAATTGGAGATGGTACATCTAATGTCAATAATATAATCCCTCCAATTAAACCAAATCAATTTTTTTTTTAATAAGCTACAAAGCTTGATCATATTCTAATAGTTATGAGTTAGAGTAGGGATCGAATCAATGCCATTAAATTATAATTTCAAGGACATGTAGAATAATATAATCAAGATGAACCTAAAGAGCACTCTATTTAGAAATAATTTCCTCAATAAATTAGATAATACGAGGTGTCATAAGGTACATGATATCTTGTAGATGTAGAACTTACATGAGACATGAATAAAGTTAAACCACCCAGGTTCAAAGAAACCATTTTGGGAGATGGATTAGTAGAATGGATCAATAATTTATAGAAGTATTTTGAGATTTGAAATTTCTTTTAAGTCACAAAATTAGTTTGGGGAGCTTATTATCTAGCAGTTGAAGAAATAACTTGGTGGGAAAACTAGAATATGGAGATGAATCTCAACTTTACTACTACCACTTGGGAGTAGTTTGTAAATTTATTTAGATCATGATGGATACCCCACATATATTTTAACCATAAACTAATATATTTTTAGAATCTAAAGTAATGAGACCTTTTAGTGATTGAATATGAAGAGCAATTAACCAAGATCCTAAAATGTTCCTTAGTATCAGGCAGATTAAGGGATTGAAAACCTAAATGGGATGTGAGTTGGATGTGCATGGGACATCCACCATGGATCAAGTCTTAAAAAAGGTAGTAAAGTAGTAGAATCTAAAGTCACTTAATTAGGTTAGAGATAAATTCAAGAAAAAGTTTGGAGGTCCTAAAATGAATTTCAAAGAGAAGAATTGGAAAAGGAGTGGAAACTCTAACAATAAATTCAAAAATTAGAATTTAAAGTTTAGTAATGATTTAGGGAACATGAAATGAGGAAATGGTTTAAAGGGAGGTTTCAAGGAAAATCAACAATTTGATAGGAAAAAACCACTAGGTGGATGCTTCATTTGTGGTGGTGATCATTATGTTAAGGAAGGTACTTAGGGAAAGTCATATGGTAAAAATAAAGGTTCTACTCAATAGCAAGGATCATTTCAATAGAGAATTCATGTAGTTGTTGACAACCATAGATCTAAATTTTAGTCTTCTTCTATTGAGTTATTAAGTACTTTATTTGGTTATCCAATTTTAATTTTGATTGACACCAGAGATATTGAATGTTTTATTTCTCCAAAAATTATTAATATGTTGTCTATAAAAATTAGAATTATGTAAAATACATGGTCATTTTAATATAAGAATGAATGTAAGGTTGATTTTGATAAATGTTTGGTTGAAGTTGAGATCAAACTACCTGGATTCACTATGGTATTGGATTTGTTTATAATACAACTAGGATCATATGATGTGATCCTAGGAGCAAACAAGTTATCCAAACATAAATCTAAGGTTGATTATTTCCTTGAAAATTAAAATGTTTAGAGTATTTGGGAAGACAAACCCAAGTATAGGGAGTAAAAAGGGAGATAAAATTTAGATAAATATCTACAATTTAGTTAAATAAAGAATAGATAAAAGTGTGTCAAGAATTTATTGTTAATATGAATGAGATGGAAGAATCAAAGGAACCTTCCATTAAGGATTTTATTTTTCTTAAATATTTTTGAGATGTTTTTTTTCAAATAATTACTAGGTTTTCCCCTTAAGAGAGAGTTTGATTTCTCAATTGATATCATATCAGGGATAGTTACACAGTCTAAAGCCCCTATAGAATTACCACAAATGAATTGGTTGAGTTTAAAGATCAACTACAAGAGTTGTTGTCCAAAGGGTTGATTTGACCAAGTAGCTAACTATGGGTTGCACCAGTTGTGTTAAAAACAAGGATGGAACCCTTCACTTGTGTATTAATTATATGATATTAAATAAAACATTTATAAAAAATAGTTATCTTCTACCATGCATTGATGATATTTTTTTATCAAATGTATGGAGCATCAATTTTATCAAAGATTGATATTTGATTAGTATATCATTTGTTAAGAATTCATGAATAATAAATTATTAAAATAGATTTTAATATTTTTTATGGGCATTATGAGTTAACATTTTTTTCTTTTGGGATAACAAATACACCTACAACATTTATGAATCTCATGAATAATATGTTTAGGGATTATATAGATCATTTTATGTTAGATTTTATTCATGGTATACTCATCTATTCACAATCTAAAGAGGTGCATATAGAACATGTGAAGTTGGTTCTACAGTGGTTATGGAAGCATAAGTTATTTGGGAAGTTATCCAAGTGTTAATTCTATCAAAAAAATCTATAATACCTTGGGCACATAATATATGTAGAATTAATTTCCATTAACCCTTCAAAGATAAGAGCCATTATGGAGTGAATAGTACCTAAAAATGTTCATGAAGTAAGAATTTTTATGGGTTTGGCAAGATACTACATAAAAATTGCTCCAAACTTTTCCATGATAGCAAATCCTATTACCTCTCTTCAATGGAAAAATCAAAGGTTTGTATGGTCAAATAAGTGTGAGGAAGATTTTCAAGATCTATAAAATAAGTCTTAACTCATTACTGTGTTAAGATTTCCCACTCCAAATGGCCAATTCTTAATAATAACTGATGCTTCAAGAGATGGTCTTAGAGGATTTCTTATGCAATAAGGTTTTATTATAGCTTATGAGTCCATAAAGTTGAATCCATATGAGGAAAATTATGCCCCACATGATCTATAATTGGCTACAAGAGATCATACCTTGAAATTGTGAAGGCATTATTTATTGGGAAAGTCATTTGGGCTTAAGACTAACAACTTGGGGATGAATTATATTTTAACCTATCCTAACCTAAATACACATTACAGTGATGGTTGGAGTTCTTGTTAGATTATGATTTTGATATTAAATACATAAAAGGAAAAGAAAATAAGGTTATATATGAACTTATTCATAAAAGGTATATAAAATCCTTGGCTACTATCATGATTACATTTCATAATCAGGTAGTGAAATTCTCTCTAAGAGATGAATTTTATGAGCATGCCAAAGTGGCATTATCTTAGAATGCTCAAGATCTTAAGTATGATGGATTAAAGTTCAAGAATGATGGTTTTATAAGGTATAAAATAATGAATTATGTAGTAAACAAGGATAATTTGAGGAGTGTAGTGCTCAAAGAACTACAAAATTCTCCTTATTCAGGTCATCTATGTGTGATTAAGCTCTTGGTAGAGCTAAGTCCATTGTACTTTTAAAAAGAAATTAAGAAAGATGTAGTAGATTTTTTTCATGATGTTTATAATTTTAGTCAGTTAAGGCTAATCATATGCATCCTAATGGGTTGTTATACCTTTATTCCATACCATAATGAAAGTGAAAATTTATCAGTATGGACTTTATCCTAGATTTGTTGATGTCTTAGAATTGACATGACATGATTTTGGTGGTTGTTAATAAACTCACCAAAGTATCTCACTTCATTTGTAGTAATTTATTAGCTGATACACCTATGCTTATGAATATATTCATGAAATAAGTTTTTATATTTCATGGGTTTCCATAAATTATCATTCCAAATAGGGACCCAAAATGACTTCTAGATTATGGTTAACTCTCAATTCAAATTTGGGCAAACAATTGAACTTTATCATAACATGCCATCCTAAAACAAATTATCAAATAGAGAGGGTGAATTAGGTTTTATAAGATCTTATAATAATGTATTACATGGAATAACAATGAAAAAGTTATGAATATATTCCAATGGTCAAGTTTTCCTACAAAAACTTATACCAATCAGCTCTGAAAACGGCTCTATTTGAGGCATTGTATGGAAGAAGGTGCATAACACTCATTAGTTGTGAAAAGATAGAAGATAGGGTAGTCTTTGGTCCATATATGCTTCTATAAATGGAAGAGAAATTTAAAATGATAAGGAAAATGTTGGTTGAATCCAATGATAGACATAAGAGATATGTTAATCTGAAAAGGACATAAGAAAAAATTTTAGTAGGAGACAAAGAATTTCTATGGGTTAAACCATAAAAAATCTCTATTAAATTTGGGAAGTTATCAAAGTTATCTCCTAGATATGTGGAACCCTTTGAGGTCTTAAAATTTATCAATTGTTTTGTGTATATGATTTATTTTATAAAATATTTATCACTCATGCATAGTGTTTTTCATGTTTCCTATCTTTAAAAGTATGTTTTTTTATCCTTCTCATGTATTTAATTGGAATGCCTTATAGGTTCTAGATCTTGAAGTGGTCACAATAAAACCAATCAAAATAATTAATACTCTTAAACATAGTTTGTGTAATAAAAAATTTAATAGTGCAAGGTCTAATGGGACCAATATTCTAAATAAAATGCCACTTGGTAAGACTATGAAGAGTTTTATAAGCTATTTACACATTTTATTGCTTAGTATTTTGTTAGATATTGTGTTTATTTTTTTCTAAATACTATTTTATTTCAAAACTATTATTGAAATAAGTGTCATAAAGGTGATGAACAAATTTAAGGGGAAGGATGTTACATCTTATATCTCCTATAGACTAATTAATCAATTAAATTATATATTTTGTGGTTGATGATCAGTTAATTTATTGTGTCAAGAATTTGGATTTGTAATATGGTGATTTGTGACAACTATATATTACTTATTGTAGACACCCCAATCTAGTCAAAAGTGATTCCCAACTAGACATCAGACAAATTTCTACCCCATTTACCTTTGGGTCCCATAATTTTCCTTCTTTTGAGGGTATGATCACTGACCTTCTTTGTTGCTTGTTCCCTTAAGGGGGCATATAGGGCTCATTCATTACCTATTGGGGCATTAGGCATATAGTACCTTTTCATTATTTGAGAAGAAGTTAATATTAGAGATACAATAACTAAGATTTGGGTGGGTGAATTAGTGATGTTTTATATTCAATCCAATTCCAAACCCTTCAAACCCTTAATCATTCTACACATACAATCATAAAGTATACACATCATTCATAATGAAGAACATGAAGATAAAACAAGATCAAGAACATAACACATGATATATATGGGAAATAATTTTGGGGGATAAAACCCAATAAACCCTAAAATATGGACTATAATCCTATAAATACAAGATTCAACATTTAGACTAGCACCAACTAATCAAGGAGCACCGAACCTTGAATTTAGTTAAGCACCCACTTGACCTTTAACTAGGTCTAACTAAAAAGGAGACAACAACCCCCCTAGGTAACCAAGCACAAAATTAGATACCTCTAATCTGATGAAAAATAAACCCTATTTGCACACTTCACCCCTCAATCTCTCTCAAAGAGCCTCTGTGGCTTCCTTGCTCAACTAGCCTCCTTTGGGCCTATTAGGTCCAATGACCTATGTGCCCACCTTCATCACCTTTATAAGATAATCATGATTGATATTATACACCATATGATGGTCCTTGATTACCTTTACCTTCTATTTTAAAGTATATATCCTTCACTTGGATCCTCACACACACAACACCACTCTAAATAGGCCAATTATGTCTAGTATTTATACCATACACTCATCTAAACCATCTTGGTTGGACAATATTCTTAAAAAAAAAATTATACCTTTAAAAAAGGTATTAAAAAATGTTACATGGGTGAAACTCTCCACTCCATAGGTCAGGCATACTCCTTAAGACTCAAATCCTCCATTAGGCCTTAATGAGACCAAAACAATTAGGCTTTCAAATCTACATGTTAATCTTACAACCTCTTGGACCACCTTTAGCTTACACCAATGATTATAAAATATAAAAAATATATCCACTAGAACCTTTATAACTCCCTTATGGTTCCATTCCACCTAGAACAACAACTCAACACTTGAACCTACCGTTTAGGTCTCCTTGCTCTTTAGGCCTTTAAACATAGAAAACATAATCTCAAAATTATGAAGAAAATAATCAAATGTTTCACATATCCATATGATTATATCACATGGTTGAAACCTTAAATACCTTTAAAACACCTTCATGTGATTTATATACTTCAACACAATCTTTAAGCACCCAAAATAACTATCTTGAATTGACCACTCATACTAGTCATATATAGTCAAGCTATTTTAACTCTATGTATCTAATAAATGGAATAACATGACATAAACTACTTTATAATAATAATTAGATACTTATACAACATATCCATATAAATTTTATTTAATTTTTCTTAGAACACCTTCAACTCACTCTTGCAACATGGTCACTCAATCTACCAGTGCATTCAACAAATGTAGTCAGCTTATGAGAATTTTTTCATACTAAATATGGATTGTTAACATGTAAAAAATAAACATATATGATTATAATTGAGTCTAAAAAGATCTTCAATATATATCTCATTTTGAAACATTGAAATACCATCAAGAACTCTTTTATTATCCTTCTCAGGTAACTTGCAGAACATGGTCAAAACTTTAGTTAACTTTAGAGATTAATATAAACATTTGTAAAAACATTAAAATATTATAATAAATTTTAATGTATGTTCCTTTAATTCATTTTCAACTTTTATTCCTTACACCAACAATAAATTCATCATATATCAAAAGATATAATTAAAATACACTAGACTAGTTTTTTCATTTACTATTTCAAATGCCAATGATTACTGTGTAATGCAAACATTGAAAACACATGTTTTCATCTCATTTACCATAGAAAATTCCTCAAAAATTATCCATTTATATCCTTTAAATAATCATGACTTTAAATCTTTAATTATCACTATTGATCATTGATTTGTGCTTCTATAATTAAGACACTTGGCACCTTCACATGCCTTCTGAGCACATTGTTCTCAGTCCCTACTCTTACCCCACAAGGTAGTCCCATGTGATCTCAGAGTATTAATTTTTTTATTCATGTAATTAAACCACTTATAAACCTTGAATTCCTTATATGTACCCTAATCTATTTATTTAACATGTGTATGCCACTTTGCAATCTTGCATTCCTTTTGAGCATGAACTATTTGACTCAAACTGCACTGTCAATATCCATCTAAATGAAAACCTACATGTTGTCGATATTCTATCAATCATCATGATTAAGACATATGTCACTAGTTAATATAATATTATGAACCTTTTACATAATGACTTCACATGTTCTATTGGATCTTCATTTGTAAGATTGAATGTTCACCATAGATCTTCGATATTGTAAAATTTCCTAAGTATGGGAACCACTGCAATCTACCTTGAAGGCCAAATTTTCACCATGATATATTTTCCTATACATAACCTAATTACCTAAAACTTAGAACATATGAACTAGGCTCAAATTCAAACACCACCATGTGATCATTTTCTTCTGACACTACCACATGTGCAAATGTTGACATCATAAATCTACTCACTTAGCCTTATCTATCAAGATGACTAATTAAACCTAGACACTCATATGACTTAATATAATTAATTCTTATCACTTAAAAAAGAACTTAAAACACCCATAGGGTCTTTTAAACATGACTATACCATCAATAACATCCACCATATTCCTATCCAAGTCAAACACTAAAGAACTATGCAAGAACGCTGAACCACACTTTGTCATTATCATTCTAGCACCCATGACACCTCATCAACATCCTTGGTCACCTTGGATACATCATTGAAAAACCTCCAAAAATATCTCCCTTTATCATTGATGTCAAAAAATAATACAAATATTATACTTAGACTATATCTCTCTCTTCAAGCACTTTGTCCCCCTTTGACATAATGACAAAGTGGGCTCAACGTTTGATCCTACAGACTTGAAAAGACTTCAAGGATAATAAATAGGAAAAGATCACCTTTGAGAGATGATATAGAATCCCCCTAACATTTTCCATACCTTTTCTTACCTTGATCTTCTCAAACATGCTCCATGACTACACTTTTCTTTGAAAGTACATAGCTTCTATGAAGACAAAACATATATGAATAAAAAACTACATGAACTTACCTTGGAAATATTAAGAGGGACTCCCCCTAAAACACATGAGATTATGAACCATTTTGAGCATGTTCAGACCATTTCTAATAATTACAAATCAATATAATTTCCTTCATACCTTATCTCTTAAATTCTACTACATAATCTTCTGATCTTAGGATGTAACCATTTACAAAGCTCCCCCTTTGTTTATGCATGAGGATTCAATATATTGTCAAAAACACATAACTTGGTTTGATCAAGTCATCATAAAAATATGCTTGAAATTACAACTATAACAAATAACTTCATATCTCCACCATGATTGAGGCATCTCACATATGCTCCCCTTCACATCATGAACATCTCTACAAGCCATTAAAGCTATTTATCTCTTTCTAACTCCTTGATTTATGACATATTCAATAGGTCTCCTTTGGGTATAAAAAATAACCTTTTTAAACACTATTGACACATAGTTAACATCCTTATGAAACCACCAATAGATATCATATCTTCGTTAGATCAAATTAAACAATTGAAGTAGACATGAATAACTCTCATATGGATCTAAAAACAATTTCCCTTTATCCTCTACAAGCCATAATGGTTTATAACCTTTTAAAATCACTCTCATGGAACTATCTTATCTTTAAAACACTATGAACTCCATGACAAACACAACTTGTAATATAAATAACTCTAAGACATTCTTCATGATACCAATAATATGATAACAAATTTTCCTCATACTCTATATCAACCTTGTCTTTAGTCTTTTTGCATTTGATTAATCAATTTAAGCAACAAAAATTGACAAGTTATTATCTTCAAGATTAAAAACCCTAAACATACCTTGAGCATAATAGAATAGGATTAAAATACCTTTCTATGAAATATAATATCTTGAAAACTCATCATCCTTGATCAAACATTTGAAAACTTCCATTCCTTGCTTGCAGACTTTGCATACATAGCTCCATTCTTTACTATATTGACCAACTAGACCATCCATCAAAGATTGACTAAAACTTTGACTTTAGGATCACTACCCATGAATATATCTTCTTAATCATTCCATCATAACACTTTGGAATATCTAAATAAAACTCATTACTCCCCCTTAACATAGAATATCTTTTCATGACCTTTCTTGTCCTACAATATCAGCCAGAACTCAACTACCATCCACTATGCTTCTTTTTGTTGACAAGTGTCTCCTTGAATCCTAGAGAGAGACACCCCTTTGACATAGTGAGACTAAAAGTCCCAACACTTAGGATATTCCCATATCTCCATACTCTCATTTTACTTGTAGTCATACCTCATCACCAAATTGACTTTGAATGGATTATTGACTTCGTTCTTTGCTTCAAACTTGTCAATAAATATAGATAACAAAAAATCTTGACTTTACTTCATGTCTATCATGGAAAACAAACCATCTTTGGTCTCAATATGATCTTTCCTAACAAGCTTAGGTTTTCACAACCATTTGTGACTCTTCCTTGCATACTAGGATCTTGATACACCTTATTTTGCTTTGATAACTCAATCAACCTGTTATTGTAATACCTAGAAATGTGACCAAATCTATGACATCTAAAACAAATAAGATCATTCATACCTTTTGATTGATGATGATTTTGATATTTTTTTGACTAATTTCTTCTCCTCTTGTATTTTATAATAATGTTTCCAAATTGATTAGATGCATGACAATGACTCTGAGATGAATATCTCATTGCATTGATATATCTAACTTGTCTTCTTTCTTGCAATCTAAGATCTTGATTGACCTTATCTTGACTTAATGGTATTTACTTGTAGAACCCATCAATGTGACCAACTCTTTCACAATTTTAACAAACAATGTCTTCCATACCTTTTGTTTGAATATGGTAGTGATCTCCCTTTGATTGATTGCTTCTTATTACATAGTCATTTGCCCTATTACCAATAATATGACAAACAAAAAAATGACCCATAAAATATTTGGCATACCTTGAAGCATTTAGTTATTTAATTAGCTTTTCATTTTGCCTTTGGCCTGATTTGACTTATTGTCTTTCATGCTATCATCCTCTTTTCCTTATTTTGATCTCTTTTCTTCTTCTTTAATCTTGCCTATCTTGATTATGACCTTTTCATCCTCATCCTTTAGGGAAATAATTTTAGCCATCAATTGAACACATTCATCTTCTTTAGCTCTCATGCTTGAACTTGTAGCCTCTAATTGAATTATAAAATCTTTGATAGTCTTCTTATCCTCCTTAGCTTATTTGGTCATGCCATCCTTCAATCTACATGCTTTCTCTTACATAGACTTGATCAGTTCTTGATTCTCATTTTCCTCTCCCATGGACTTACCTGAAAAACTCCCCTCAAGAGACCTAACTTGTTTTTTAAGGCATTTGATCATATTCATCATTTTATGATTCCTCTTCCTTTAATCTTTCAGTTCACCAAGTGTACTCATGATCTTAGCTTCTATATCAACTTCTTCTTATTCTCTATCATATAAATTTTCTTCTTATCTATTATTATGTAAAACTTCTTCATAAGACACAATGATTTTTTCTTGAAAAACTTTCATTTTTACCCACATTGTACCTCAGATCACCTTCAAGTGGTTAAACTTGTATAGAAGGTCCTACTCTAATACCAATTGTTAAAGGTACAATCATTGAGAGCAAGGGGGTATATTAGTGATGCTTGATATTTAGTCCAATTCTAAACCCTTCAAACCCTTAATTATTCTAGACATATAATCACAAATCATACACATCATTCAAAACAAAGAACATGAAGATAAAACAAGATCAAGCACATAACACATGATATATGTGGAAAATGCTCTTAGGGTATAAAACCCATTAAACCCTAAAATATTTAATATAGTATTAGAAATGAAATATTCAACATTTAGATGAGCACCAACTGATCAAGGAGCACACACCCCTAAATTTAGTCAAGCACCCACTTGACCTGTAGCTAGCTCCAACTAGTAAAGAGGTTGAAACATCCATGGTAACCAAACACTAATTCAGCAAACTCTAATCTATTTTCCACGATTGATTTGATGTCAAACACACCTGATGGTAGAATCCTCTTACTTTCACACTTCACCCCTCAATCTCTGTCAAATAACCTCTAGGGCTTAATTGCTCAACTAGCCTTTTATAGGCCTATTAGGTCCAATAACCTATGTATCCACCTTTATCACCTTGATCAGATAAGCATGATTAAAATTATTCAACCTTTGATGGTTTTTGATGACTTGTACCTTCTCTTTCAAAGGTTATCTCCTTTTCTTGGCTCCTCACATACATAATACCACTCCAAATAGGCCAGTTATGCCTAGTATTTATACCATACACTCATCTAACCCATCTTAGACAACCACAATGATTACCAAACTTGTTATAACTTTCCAATAGTTATTAACACACATTATATGGGTGAAAAATGCTAATCCATAGGTCATACATAGTTATTAATACTCAAATACTCCATTAGGCCTTAATAAGACCCAAAAGAATTAGGCCTTCACATCCACACGTTACTCTTGCAACCTCTTAGACCACCTTTAGCTTACACCAATGCTTATAAAATATCAAAAATATCTCTAATATACCCTTTATCACTTTTTCATGGGTGCATGTAACCTATAACACCAAATAAACACATGAACCTACCAATTAGGTCTCCTCGCTCTTTAGGACTTTAGAAAAAACTTTACTTTAGAGCTCAATATATGCAACTATACAAACATTAAAATATTCTATTCAAATTTTATTGATGGAAATTTAAGTCATTTTAATTTTTTTTACATCAATAAAAACTTCATCCTATATAAAAATATATAATGAAAATACTTCAGACTAGTTTTTGCCTTTGCTAATTCAAATGCCATTAGTCAGTATATAACACAAACATTACAGACACATGTATTCATCTTGTATACCCTATCAAGTTTCTCAAATTAAATCCATTGATATATTTTTTGGCCTCATTAATTTAAATCTTTAACACTCACCATTTATCATTGATATGCACTTCTATGATAAGACACCTTACACCCTCATGTGCATTTTGAACACATTGTTATCAATCCCTACTCTTGTACCACTTGACAATCCTACATGCTCTTAAAGCACCATTTTATTAATTTCCATGAAATTACACCACTTTTAATCCTTTTTTTCCTTATGTGTACCCTAATCTATTTAGTTAATGTGTTTTTGTAACTTGGCGGTCTTGTACGCCTTTTAAGCATTGACTATTTGACTCAAATAACACCATTGATCTCCATCTACATAAACACTCACATGACATTAATATTCTATCAAATAATCATGATTAAGACACATGTAACTATCATGTGAAATATCAATAACCTTTGACCTAATTACTTCACACATTCTTTGTGATCTTCATCTGAAATATTGAACACTCACTGTAGATCTTTTATTTTGCAAATTTGGCTAAGTATGGAAACCACTACAATATTCATAGGAAGGAAACTTTTTACCATGATATATTATGTTATAAATAACCTCATGACTTGAATCTTGGATCATATAAACTAGGATTGAACTTGAACACTATTGTGTGATCATTTCCTTCTGACACTACCACACGTGAAAATGATGATGTCATAAATCTTCTCACTCATCTTTATTTATCAAGATGACTGCATGAACCTAAACACTCATATGACTAATTTAAATAATTTATTTAAATTAAAAAATAGATATAAGTAATAAAAACACCCCATAGGGTATCTAAAATATGACCATACAATCAATAACATCCACCATATACCTATACAAGTCAAACACTAAAGAACTATGCAAAAACACTGAAGCACACTTTGGCATTACCATTATAGCAGACATGAAACCTCATCAACATCCTTGGTCACCTTGGATACATCATTAAAAAACCTCTAATAGTTATTGTGCCTATATCTCATAATGCCTTCTTAAATAAGGGTAAACTGTAGACACCCCATTTTGGCCACAACTAGCTCCCAACCAAACCTCAAATTGATTTTTACCAAACATTGAAAATTAAGCTAGGAATCATTGAATAACCCAATTTTATCCATGTGACATTCATTAATTTTCATAATCATGTTGAGGCATCCCTATTTTGAGTATTATACCACACTCAATAATAATCTCTCATGGATTCATCCTTAGTCACCTTGCAACATTAAAACTAGCAGTTTGGCCTATGGACCCATTAAGTAGGGCACTTAAACAAATTATTAAAAGAGATAAAATGATAATTAAAATGAATAAACTAATTAAAAAATATTAAATTATTATCTAAATTATCCATTTTTAATTAATGAATATCTAAAAATGGAAATTAAAAAATCCAAAATATCAAGCCTTTTCATCGTTGCCTTTATGAGTTGTCAATCTCTCCCAAAATATCTCAAAATATATAATTTAATATCCCTTCCTATTAATTAAAAATCATAATTACATGACACATTTTTATCTTAATTGGAGTTAACCTCAACTTAGTTAGGGTTAGTTTGAACTCATTCTATATTTAAACTCAACCTTAACTCACCTTAGGTGAGAGTTAACTTTGGAGGCTATAAATACATGGCCATACCAATTTATCTCTAATATATAATAATCCAAAGTTATAATTCTCATTTGTTGAGAGACAAGCCTTTAAATTAGTGTTATTGTACCAAATTCATAAGCCAACTAGATAAGCTAAGGTTCCAAGGAAAGGTGAAGCACATGGAGCTCCATTTATAAATATTTATTGATGCAAAATACCAAGCAAGCCACTCCAAAAAGATATTTTAGAGATACAAAGAATGTAAAAGGATGATTTCCTTTATTTTTTAGTTATTTTTTCAATGTATTCTTGTTACCTATGCTCTCCCTAGTGTCTAGGATAGAGATGTTAGTGTTTTATTTTCTTGACTAACACTATACTAATCTCCCTTATATGTATTATTTGTTCACATGATGGAATTATTGGTGGGACTAAAACCCTACAAAGATATTTCAAAGGCATTTTAGGATTTCTTACTAATAATTTTCATGTCAAAATTTAAATTTAATGACTAAAATACTGGGAATTAAAGGTCCATGGACATTATACAGGAAATCACATTTTTTTCTATGTAGTTGTGATTTAATTTTTGTAATCATGGTATTTTACTAAGGAATAATGATATTTCCCTACAATATCATGACTTTGAATTTATAGTTTTGTCTTAACTATCATGATATTTCCTTAATTATCATGGTTTTACACTAACCATTTTATGTTACAAGAAGAATTGTGACTTTGCATGATAAGTAGCAAATTTGAATGATAAGTAGTGATTTTTCATGATAAGTATGGATTCTTATTGATAAATAGTGATATTGTCTTAACCTCCATGATTTTACACTAACCATTTTGTGTTATATGATAAGTTGCATTTTTGCCTTAAGAGTGGTGGTATTGTCTTAATTTTTGTGATAATGATTTAAGAGTTGTTATTTTGTTCGAACACTCTATTTTCCAGGAATTTATGGTTTTATGTCAATTAGTTATAGTTATGTAGGAAAATTTGTGGTATTACTCTATGATTCTATGATTTTGCACTATGTGAAGAAAATTTGAAACCTGAGAGCTAAATTCTAGAAGTCATTTTGTTTCTTACATTTTACTTATAAGTACAAGGACCACATAACATATTTTGTAAGACCCAAAGGTGAATAAAAGACATTTTTTTTGGCACTCTAAGTTTCATAATGAACATTTAAATTTGGTTTTTTAAAATGTTTTAATTGAGTTATTTTTCATTTTTCCAAAGTTTTCACACAATGCCAAAGAGGATAAACTTCTTGTCATATTTGATTTGTTGTCATACAAATGAAAATCACACTCTAGTTAAATTCAAATAAGAGTTTTCATTTTTATGATTATTATTTATTGTTTATTTATCATGACAAGTGTCATGTGTATGTTATTCCCCCATCCCATTTAGGTAACTTGGGTTATAAAAAATTCTCACTTATTACATTTTTCACTTTTATCCAAAAGAATGGAAGGAAATTTTCTAATGCCCTCCCCAAAATATAAGTTATTTGGGTGACCCAAAAATGAGCCTAAAGTTCTTCCACATTATTTATTTCATGCATTTTATCTTGTGGGTGGGAGTTCATCCCCTCCCCAATTGTTCTTAGGGAAATGTTTACCCATGAATTCATCTCCCAATATGAATTCAACCCCACTCCATATTAGGGATATAATAATTGAGGTCAACTTATTGGGACACTTATATGATAAATTAATATAGCTCTGTTAGCAACAGACTTCCTTAAAACATATGTTTAACTTAGACATCACACTACACTAAGTAATTGACAGATGTAGTAGTTTTGAAAAGCATAAGACATTTTTCATAATAAGTTGGTTAATGTAGATCTAAATGAAATGTTGTGCCCTAGTGTCAACCACACATATGGGACCATTTAGAATGAATGAACATTGATATTTTATGCAACTCCACTTGTCATAGATATACAACCAAAGTTCCATGTTGTTTTATGAACTCTTGAGAGAAGAGGGGGCCTAAAAATCTTAATTTTTATCTATTTTTTAAATTTTGGATAAAAATAATAATTTAGTCTCAAGATAAATTATATAGATAAAATTTGATGGTATGAAGCTACCTTTTCAGTTTTTGGGATTTAGGATGTTACACTTAGATGTTTTTGTCTTTTTTCCTTTTTGCTTGCATTGTCTTGAGTGAAAACTATTTGTTTATCATACCATGTCCAAAAAAATTCATGTTTCACATCACTCTTTTGCTTAAATAGGTGTTATGTCATCTATTTGACACCACATATTTGCCTTAGTCATTTATCAAACTTTTATGTATGTGTGTGTCACTTGTTTGAAAGGGGCATCATAATGCTACCCATTTCATTCCAAGTATTGTGCCTTACCATTTTTTAAATAAACCATTTACTATATCTTTAGATAATTATATAATCATTAAAATACTCACATTGTTTCAAATACTTTGTTTTTATCTAATCAAAATTCTAAGCCACATATACCTTTTTGGTCTATGCCTAGTATTGTTATGCCATCTATTTTGGTCTATCTTGTTGTCCATTTTAGCACCAAGACTTATAAATAAGGTTTTAAATTGGTCTTGATAATTTTAGATTCAAACATTGATTAATTTATGCCTATGCCTCACATAATTTTGGCATAGACATTTATCTCTCACCTTGGAATTGTGTAACTTAGACTAACTCCTTGCTCAATTTTAAGACTATTTTGTGCTTATTTTTTGGAAGTGGTTTATCTTACATGTGCATAAATTCCAAAGTATTTTTCCAAAGTTTAAGTTTGTGTTTAAATATAAATGCTTAGTTTGAGTCAAATGTTTCAATTTTTTTAGATTACTTATCTTGTCTTCTAGACCTATTTTGTGCCAAATCTAGCTTTTATGCCTTGTTTCTAAAATACCTAGCAATTCCCATTTGTTTTTAAGCCTAGTTTATTTCAATGTATAGATTTTGTGTCACATTTACAAAATATCTAGTAATTTAATTTTATTCTTAGACCTAACATGTTCGAAGTCTAGCTCTTGTGTCATGTTTTCAAGAGTCCTATCATCTTACCTCTTTGTTTTAGACCTAGTTTTTTAAGCCAAGATTTTTGCCTTGTTACTAAGTACCTATAAACCCTTTTTTATTTTTAAACCTAGATTAAAATTATTTGAAATACTTTTAACAAGTTTGGAAATCATATTTATCCATTCACTTGACCATTTGTGTAAGACATTTGATGTTAGACTGCTTTATACCGAGTTTATCATTGACCATTTTGGAGAAATAACTCTAGTTATTAGACCAAGTTTTAGAGAAATTTTAGGCAATTTTTATTTAATTTGGACTTTATTTCCTTAATTTTGATGTCTCATTACACTCTTAGTGTAACCATGTATAAGCCAGGTTATGATAATGAGGTCATAAATGATAACTTTATTCAAGACCCTTATGGTGATGATGAATTTTGTGAGATGGATCCCTATCCTACTTACACTAATAAGTATATGGAAGAAAATCAAGATTATTTATCCCATTATTTAGTTAACACACCTCCTTATTTAGAGCAAGACCAAGAGAAAACTATGCAATATCTTGCTAGTGTACCATCAGTTGTGTAACAAGTACAACAAAAATGGTATTAAGTTAATATGTCATAGACATATGATACTTAATTTGTTATTGTCACTTTATTGAAAAAAAGGATGAGGTTTTAGTTATATCTATGGAGGTAGGGGCCAAGTTTCTAGTAGACTTCCCCCATGAAAATTTACCTAGACTAGTTAGAGTGCCTTTAAACATGCCTTATACCCAAATCATTGAGCATGCCTATATTATTCATCCTTAAGTGGTCATACCGATGTCATATCAAGACCTAAATATGCTTTAAAAATAAATGAATTCATGGAGGACCACTTTATACAAATGCAACAAGCATATTATACCTATTTGAATCTGGATCTAATAAAAAATATGTAATTTAAAAAAAATTAACACATATATGAAAGTATATTATATCCAAAGAGACTAATAGAGATCATAAAATTAATCACATGCAATTATGACAATAATTCATAATAAAACATAAAATATGAATCACTAATATGAAATTATGACAACTCAATATAGAAAGTAATTATAACATTTTAAACTCAAATTATCTAAATACACAATCACCACTATCAATATGTATCAATGTATAATTAAAAATATTCATGAATATTTTATAATAATAAGTACAACATTGTAAAAATAATATACTTTTCTACCTCAGAGCATAGTTCTCAAACTTCAAGTATCTATGAAAATCTCAAGTGTCATCTCAATAAGTAATACTACTGTGAAAAGGGAGAGCATCATGTGAGTGATTTTCCACACAAACCATAGATGATTGATCCCCCACACTAATACAAATAGGGAATGGCCCTCCCTTCCTAGATGGGTAGATAGTGACAACACAGGATATAGAGAGACTAACAAGTACCCATGTGTTTTATGATTCTATAGTAAACATGCAATGTCTCATAGAAATATGTTATATTAAAATATATCACACAAGCATGTGAATAACACTTATAAAATGATAATGTCTCACTAAACATACTTTGACCCAAAGTTTTAAAAATAGTAATATAAAAGTGATCTATAAATCTATCAATGCCATGCACACCACTTGAACAGACTGCCTTCATCTAACATTACAATTCTAGTAAGCTAGTGAAGTCCATCTCACTCCTTACTTTGCATTAGCAATGCAAACTAGTCAAATAAAATTTAACCACAAGATTAGTAAACTTACATACTATTATCAAATGCATCATATAGCATGCTATACAAAGGAGTAATAACAACATACATTTAATCCATCAAACATATGCATGAATATTTCATTATATTCTATCTCATACTAGAAATAATGATTAAAAATATACCACCTGGTAAATTCATACATAAAAATATATTTACATTACCATAATTAGTTTCAAATGTACTACTCTCCATGGTAACCCATATTACCATAGTCTAGTATTCTAAAACATAACAATCAATTTTCCACAATCAATCATATAAAGTAGTCTTAAATACATAGAAACATAAACATATACAAGTAATTATATGTATAACAAATAAAGTCATCATTTCCATGAAACAAAATAACATACAAATACAACATTTGCAAAAATATCAAATATTTCATGTATGCATATACAAGCCTTACCAACTGTAACAACACATGTTATCCACAACAATAATTAGCATGCATGCATTAAACAATCAAATATAGATATGAGTTTAGACATAAATATTACATTATGTACCACCCAGGTACAATATACTTTTATACTATAGTGTGCTATGATATCCCATACTATCATAGGTCCCCAAGTACATAAAAACACACAATCCAACTTATGATTTTCAAGACTCAACTGATCCATGCAGATCATAACAAATAAATAATAAATAATTATACCACCTGGGTATACCCTAAACTAAAATACATATAAGGATACCAAAGTATCAAAACATATAAACATGCATCATGATGCACCATTATATACTAACATAGTCAAGCAATTATACTTATTAATACTCTCATAATATGTTGCACACACAAGTATTCAAGATTGAATACATATTTACTCAATAATTCAATCATGCCATCCATAATGAGCTAAATATGATTAAATCAAACTATTCCATAATCTTTCATAACTTAATTCCTTATTAGGTGATTGTTCTCACATGGGTGTAGTTATAATCCCATGGACACTTTATGACCTATCATTACTTAACCATAGGTATAGTTCCCATAAATGAATACTATAAATATTAACATGCCTCATTTATAAGTACTCTAGTGGTATGTAAATACTATATCAAGTTTCACTTACTTGATATAATCAATAATTTCCCATCTTATTTATCATATTCATAATAAGACTATTGGCTATGACAATACTATCTGGCTATAGTGTGTATTAATACAGATAATTTTTAACATGGTATTCCATGGCATCCCTATTTTATCATAATTCTCAACTAGTCACAACATCAAGGAAAGTTTTCCAAGAAGCCCCTATTTTATGTCCTCTTTTTGCTTTTATGTTTTTCCTTATATTTAAGAATTGTGTTCACAATTAAGGCTGGTGTCCTATTTCTCTGAAATCTTGGTTTAGTTATAATAACCATCATAGAATTTTGACACATACCCCACATATATTTTCAATTGTTTACATTACTACCATAAGTTCCTTATGAATACTATATATGTGATTTCACTTATCATACTAGCAAATCATAGTAAACAATGTAATTAGTAAGATACCCCACCTATGACCTATAGTTTTAATAACTACATTAATAATTTATTAGTTTTATGTATGGATATATATTTTAATGTTATAGTTAATATTCCCCTTTATTTTATTCATACTTTATCAATCATAACAAAGTAGTTTGTATCCTAAATACCTTAGTATAATATCCATTATATTTAAGGGTATTCTAGTTTAATAATAATAAATTCATATTATTAACACAATTGGTTAACCCAACATCTTAATATAATATAAAACCATTTACCATGTTATATACATTATGTCCTTTTAATCTTAATCAGTTTACACACACTAACTAACATGAAACAAGAGTTTTTTTTCCAAAGAATAAAAGAAAGGCATCAAAATGGACTATACACTAGGACAAAAAGTAGAAGGTTTCACATACAATTATGCATAAATATAAATAACATGACTTATAGAAAATTAAAATAGATTTCTACATATTATCTTCTTTCATTATTCAATAATGACTTGTATTATTACACTAGTATAATAACTTGAATTCAAAGACATGATACTAAATATTACATGGTCAATTCAAATCAAGTCACTGCTCAAACAAGGTTTGCCTAAAGGTAATGGATGCTAAAAATTATTATTCAATTCACTTTATTAACATTGACAACTATTTGTCAAGGAATTTGTTTTGAAGACCTGCCCAACTCTTGCTATGCTTGCAAGAAACAGGGGCATTGGGTAAAAAATTGTCCATCCAAAAGCAAAACTCAGCCTAATAGTGTCTTGGATGGGAAAAAGTCCATGGTCCAGCAAAAGAAAGTATGGAAACCCAAAGAGGACCAGTAACAAGAACAAAAGGATAATCAAGAAACTAAAGATCTAAATGTTGAGGAGGGTAAAGCGCTATCTTTTGAAGATCCTAAAGGCCCACTTCCTGAGGAGGATACAGAGATCTCTTTTGAGAAAGAAAATTCTGAGACAGAAGGAAATGGACTGCAACCAGAAACCATATTACCTACACAAAGCATAGAAGATTTGATAGATTTATCAAAGCAAATCATTCTATACCAAAGGGTAGAGGATCGATGGAGAGAGGCAGAAGGCAAAGCAATGCTAGAGGATGGAGAAATCTTGGCTGAAACTAGAAATAAATTAGAGGAGAGAGATCCTACTCTTTCTCATCCTATGAAGATTCAGGTTGATAATGATTTGCCTTTAGAGGAGCTTCCTATGAATGATAATGGAGAAAACTTAAAGCATTCTCTAAACCAAAGGAAAAAGGCTGAAAAAAAGACAAATACAAAGGGAATAGAAACTAGAAGCAGTAAAAAAGACCAACAAACAAAGGTGAAACATCTTGCTTCTATTCTGGATAAATCTGGAAAAAGAGATGAGCAGCTTTTAAAAGTGAAGCCGGATGTTGGCTTTCTGGAGAAACCTGGAAGAAGACCCATAAGGAAAATCAGAGAGCTAGAAAGTAAGCAGAATATAGCTGATGGAAGGCAGGCAACAATTCTGGATTTTACCCCTAAAAATAGTTATTAAATCATTATTTAGAAATTAGGGGGCTGAATGTATAATGATTTTAGAGGTTGTCCTTGTATAACTTTAGGCTGATGCTACTTTTTAGTAGGTTTCAGGAATGCTTTTCCTGGTGCATGTTAATGCTTTATCTTTTTTGATTCTGTTGTAGGGTTTCAGGGCCCCTTCAAAACTTGTTTTTACCTTAATCTAAAACATTGACAACTATTTCTTTTATTATTCAACATTCCTTTCCCATCTCTATGTTTTTCCTAAACTAATTTCAAGCTATAGATATAACACTACAAGTCACCAAAAGTGAAAGTATAAATTATGTATGAAATAATTTATAAAGGAACGCCATAGTAGTAATTCACTCAATATAAGCTAATAAAGAATATGTAGTTGCTAGATTTATTTACTATTTTTGGATATATGTGTATAAAAATACTTTAGTGAAAGGTTTTTTTTTCAACATATTATAGTGATCTCAGTTGGTTTGTATGAAATTATGTATTTGGTACCTCATAAACCTCCTCCATCTCCATCACTTAACCAAAATATATTAACTATGTTAATATATCATTATTTTACTTATCTATAAATAAACATATAAGTCTTGGTCTTAATAGAAATATAAGAATAACCCTCAGCTAGGTGTTGATTATGCAATGATAGTTGCTTTAAAATCTGCTATGTTATGTTCTCATAATGGAAAAAGTAGTGCCTTCTAAAATAGGTAGATTTGGATGTATTATAATTATATGCTACAATGACTAAAATAAACCAATAATAGATATAATTACACCCAATATATATAAGGTGAGATTTAAGTTATATGTATAGATTTATTAATACACAAAATTATTTGGTGACTAAGTTATGCTACTAATATATTGTATAAATTAATTATAGTGATGTCATCTCTTTAGTATGACAAAATTGATAACAACTCTATAATTGTTGGGTGAAACCATAGGATCTAAACTACCCACAATATACAAAGAGACAATTTCCTTCCCTAAAAGACATATTTGCATGAGATACATGATGCCAACAAAATACATTGTTATATAGAATTCTCCTAAATCAATCTTTCTATAGTACTACTCTAACTAGGATATGGTAAAACAACATCAAATTAGGGAAATATAATAGATTTAATATTCAAATTTTTTTTTCCTACTAACATCCATTACAATCTCAAAATTAATCTAATCTAAACATTATTAGCATTTATAATCTTTTTATGATCATTCATAAAATTTTTAAGACACTACTTACATGGCTAATAGAGCTAAAATGTTTCTTCATTGCTCCTTTTATGCTTTTCTTCTTTTCTCCCTCTCCATTATTCCTCATGTCCCATAAGTATGGTGCTTCATTCCCTATTTAATCAAATATTTTTCCCATGATTTTCTTCTTTAAAAAGATATTTGAATGTTTTTTTTAAAGCATGATTTACTTTAGTTTTATTTATTTCTTTTATTTATAGTTTTTAAATCACTTTATTCCCTTTTAAAAGGTCTTATAGATTTAAATTTTCCAATTTTTTAATAATAAATAATTATTTCATCCAAATAATTCGCAGTGACTATTTAGTAATAATTATCCCATAACTTGTCAAAGTATTCAACTTTCACAGTCATATTGCTAATTGTTATGTCAAATACTAATATTTTCACTATCTTACAGACAACTAAATATTATTACTATGATAAGTTGGTTACCCTACACATGGTAGCTCTAACATAATAAACATAATGACACATCATAACATTAATAATGTAACACACAAATATATGATATTATATAATTTAAGAATATATATGGGCTAACATGCACACATAAATAATAACTTCAATGCAAATAACATAAGGAAGATTCTAACGCTAACCATGTAGTTTATGCATCTAACATGAATTGCTTATGTGGTGTGTGTAGGGTTTCACTAGATCTTTATCAACCTACAATTTCTTCATCTACACCATCCTCTCTAATGATGTTCTCCCTTCAATATGCTCTAGGGATGAATTTTCTTGCATCCACCTCACAACATGTAGGTAATTATATCAAATGACATGATAATCACAAATTAAGAACATATAATTGAAATAATACATTAGTATGCTTAAAAATGTAAATGCATACATTAATACAACTCATGATAAGCAATCATGTATCATCAACTAACCAAGCAAGATTCTACTATCCCATAATAGCATAATTATCAAGCTTAGTTAGAAATATAACCTGATATAAAATTGTTAATTATATATATCCATGGATAATCTAGCAAATTTATGTAGTGAGTAATTGAGATGTAATAATGGCCATGTCAAATGATCCACTCATAGAGATAGATACTTCAAAAAGAGTATTAATTGAGTTCATATGTCAATATAATTTAGGTATCTACCCATTTTAACAAAGCACTTCAATCGGTGACATGTAAAATGCCCCATCTATTGAAGATGTAACTAAAACTTCTATGTCAAAAAAAATTCTAAACATGGTGGATAACATTTAAGTGTCTTCCAATCTAGGCCAAAGTGGTTTAAATACACCAATCAATAACCAAGAACAATAGGTGCCTTTAAATAATACCATGAGTGGTTCATAATAATAGGGGGTAGGAACTGCTACATCTAAATCATAGTAGGCACTTTTAATCCTCAACTAAAAACTTCATCAAGCATGCAACCATAAGGATTAATTAATCAATCACCAACTAGTGCTTTACCTCAACAACAAGTGACAAATGCTATCCCACCTCAAAAAGTGGAACTAACATTCCACTACAACAAGCATCATCTAATATACCATTGTAGTAAATCCAAAATAGTATGCCACCTCAATAAGGAACAATAGATGTTCCACCTTGAGAGTAATGGCAAATATACCTCAATGGTCATAGCCAAACATACCTATACAAGTGTACATATTGTCTAATCAATGTCTATTGGTAAAATAAAAATCTCATTCACCCTAAAAATATCTAGTTCAAAACTAGTGTTTATGCAATAAAGAGGTGTCATTATCCAACAAGTATCAATTAGGCAAACATTACCTTCTACTCGACACATGCCATAGATCCAAATACAAGGCATTGATCCAAAAAAAATTCCCCTTATTCATCCAAGTTTGAATAGTGAACAACAAGTTCCTATTCAACCTAAGTAGGAATAATACTTCCCCAAAGCCATATTCTTCCATCACAATCCCAATTCCATCAAAGCCAAGGTTATATATTGAATTGAACCTAAATATAGCCCAAAATTTGTGTAATATCAACAACTACATCCTAATCCATGGATGCATACTCTTTATATATTCACTCATCAAACCAACATTATGAAACAAACCATATCTCTATTATACCCTAGCCAAGGTAATACACCTTTGATTTCCCATCTACCACCTCAACCAAATGTACCATCTAGTTTCTTGTCCCAATAATTGCATCAAATGAAGGATGTGATTTCCACCATTTAAGTGTGGGAAAAAAATAATAAATTCAATTTATATGACATGTATTCATACCCATTCAACATGGAGTATCTTTAGATACCATTTGATAGATTTTTTTGTTGCTTGCCAACCCATAGCTTAGCTTGACATTTAATTTCTCATTTTATTTACTCAAAGTATATCATGATATGTTTTGGAGTGGTTCTTAAAATTAACCAAATAATTCTATATCTAACTTTGATGACCTCTTAGGAAAATTTATGTAACATTTCTCCTTTAATCTTGAGCGTGAGATTTCATTAGTAGATTTTACTCAAGACAAGTATAAAGATGGTGAGATATTTTCAAGATATCCAAATATATGGATAGTGCTTGTTATTTCCTTCATCCACATCTTACCAAATAATAAATTGGCTATTGTGTTTACTAAAAATTTTCACAATGAGATATCCTATCATCTAGAGCTCTAGTGCATGCACACTTTCAAGAGATCATTGATAAATGTTTGATAATTCAAAATGACCTTATTAACAGAAGTATTATTAAGTTAACCTCCTCAAATAAAAATCATAACCAAAACTAAGGCATATGCCCGAATATAAACCCTAATGAAGTCTAATTATAAGCATCTACACCTGATTAGGCTAGTATATATGAAAACTCTAATCAATACAATCATAATAAGAATGTTATTTAAAATTAAATAAGTCACATCATATACAAACAATGCAAACATCATCTGTTCAACCTACACTATAAATGCAACTTACTCCTCATCGATAACCTATTCAGTAAACACAACCTTCATAACAACCTAGACAATCTTCACAAATGTAGCAATAACCACATTTACAAACCCCTCCTCCAATAATAATTACCACTCCTCATATATTAGTGACCTATCAAAGTAATGTTTTTTAATCTTGTCATAGCTAATATGATTGGTTAGCCAATTTCAAAGCATTATCTTGAGGGTATTTTGTATCTAGAATGGTACGTAGAGCATGATTTTTGTGAATACCATCATATTCATGGGCATAATATATGACATTATGTGTAGATAAAAAACCTCATCAAAAAATTGATGGAAAATGGGGAGATTACATTGGATAATAAATCATCTACATCTATTCAAAACTTGGGTATCTACCAAAATCCTTTTCCATAACATAACAATAATAATCAACAACAACAAAAATAAAGTCTAGAAAAATAATAATACTATCAACAATTATCTTGACATCAAAAATAATATCATCAACAATAATAATAACATTAATTGAATGGGAGGAACCAAGGCCATAATTATCTTAAAAACTAATAGACTTACCATGTAGTTATACATGACTAAACTAAAGTTCTAGGTCATATTACAAGAAGTCACATTTCAACCATCACCATTAATCCTAGATCAACTACTACTATACCAATACCATTTCCAAAAAATTCTAATCAATCCACCAATATCAATAATATTTCCTTGACCTAGGACCACAACCAAGTACAACAATAACTAGGGATTACTATTTTAGAATTTCATATCGATAACTCATCATTGCCCTATGACCATAACTAAGTACACCAGTAATCAAGACTTTTCCTATCTAGCCCATCTCCATCATCATTTAGTTACAATAGTCCCATATCTAATCTTTATTGTGAAATCACAATTGATGGTCTAATATTACCATTCTAGGCCCAAAACTTCCTCCCAATGAACCAATCGAACCCATTGTGTTAGGTAGGAACAAGCCATATACCATTGATAAATAAAATTCATATGATATTTTGGATTAAATTAAAAATACACCCATACAAATCCCCATTCTATATTTGTTGTTTATGTTTACTATTCACAAGAACATCCTTATAAATATCCTAGGTCAATCCCAAGTTTTCAATAAAATAACCCTAAACAAATTCCAATATCTGGTTAGACATCTAGCCCTAGGTAAAAATTTTACCTTTAACCTAAGTGATCTATTGTCTCTTGTCCCTCTCCATAACAATCCATTATATATTGAAGTTGTCATCACATAGTAAAAATTCAAATTATTCCTCATAGATAATGGATTAGGCTTGAATATTGTGTCTCTAAAGCTCATCAAGCATCTTGGATATACAAAATATGATCTAAAACTAGAAATAATTACTATCAAAGCCTATGACAATGAAGAACAAGAATCACAAGGCACCATAATCTTGCCATTTATTATTGGGCACTTACCCCATGATATACTCTACCATGTTTTGGACCTAGACCTATCCTACAATTTAATTTTGGGTTGACTTTGGATACATGAAATTTGTGCAATACCTTTGACATTACACTAGTGTCTCAACTTCTTGCATCCAAGCATAGAGGTCATTATCAATGGATATTTTCATCCCTATAAACATTGCACACATTTATAGGTTTAGTATGAAAGTTATAATTACCACTTTGGCATAAATATAATTCCCAAAATCAATAAAGACAAATAAATACTTGTCAAATTACCAGAGGCCAATTGTATATACCCATATAACCCTGACAAATATTCACACATACCTCCTCTTGAAAAGTCTAATAATTTAACCATCTCAGCCAATGGCCCAGGAGACTACTTAACCCATGACATATTTCATATTTTAAATCTTCCACAAAAACCAAGTCCTATGGAATACCTAAAGCTAAACCACCTTACATGGAATGGAAATGAAAATGAAAAGGTAAAATTCATAGTCTAACTTTTATCATTTTCACACCTACCACTAGCCAAGAATAGGACCTACTTGCCAATGATGGATCCCAATTGTACAATGATAAATTGGCTGATTGTTATAGAAACAAAAAATATCCCATTCCAAACAAGATCATGGAGAACCAAGCTTATAAATGTGGAGGCCTTGAGCTAAATCAATAGGGTACTATTGAGATAATTTCTATAACTCAGTACAAAGGAACTTATGCTCTCATATTTAAACCATTTGGGGGTGACCACATGTATCATATTCATTTTCTAATGCCAATGTATAATTATGATGATGTTGGTAGTGAATTAGAGTGTTATCATAACATTTATAAAAACCTTTCCAAAACCAACCTATTTGACCCACATACAATTTGCACCATTACCCCAATTATTTGCCATAACCCACTTCCTCTTTATCACCCTCAACTTATAGCCTGGAACCAATTCCTATAGATGAGTTAGAGAATGATGAGGCCTTTTGTGATTTTTTAGGCTTAAGAGACAATTATCCATTGGGAGACCATAAACAATGGTTCTATATCAAATTTGGTCCTACAACCTATTTTGGAAAATGGGTCAATACCCTTAGCCAAAAATAAAAGAATAAAACATTAAGGTCCCACATTGAAAACCTCTTTGAAGTGTTTTTGGACTAGGGCAAAAGTAAAGAAAAAGGCTAGACTTTTAGTGAAAACTTATTTCAGGTACCATTAAATGGGGGTGTTCACATTTCCTTGAATGAAGCTCAAGAGACCACCAATGTTGAACTTGCTTCTAGGTCTGAGTTCACTCTTGTAAAACAACATGCTTTTGATTGAATTTCCTAGGAGTTTATAATAGTATTTATAACATATCCATCATTTACATTAAGAAATTCTAATTCATCTTGTTTATCAAAACTAGAAGAACTAATCCATTATGAGGAATTTGTCACTGAAAGATAATTCATATCATTTTTGAAGATGGATTGAATCTCCTCATATAAGATACTATGGAAGTCAACATCAAGACTACAAATGACATAAAATGGATCAAATTTGGTGTGTCGCTCATTAAGGAAGAACATGAAGTTTTTATGAACCTTTTGAGGGAATTTGTTGACAATTTACTTGGGCCTATTCAAACATGCCATTTTTGGACCCCACCTTTGTTGTACACCATCTTATTGTACATCCCCATACCAAACCTATGAAGCATAAACTACGCAAGATGCATCCTCGTATTATTGTATTTGTGAAGAAAGAGCTAGAAAAACTCTATGAAGCAAGATGCATTTGACTGATTGACTATTCAAAATGGATCTAAAATATTGTTCATGTTAGTAAGAAACTAGAAGTAATCAAAATATTCACTTATTTTATAGACATAAAAAAGGTCTACCCTAAGGAAGACTTTCCTCTACCAAATATTGACATGATAATTTGTTCCACAACAAGGTATGAAATGCTTACTCTTATGGATGGATTTTTAAGGTACAATCAGATTAGGATCACATTAGAAGACCAACACAATATAGCATTCACCACTCCATGGGTAAAATTTTCTTATCAGGTTATGCCATTCAACCTCAATAATGTTGGTTCCACATACCAAATAGCCATGACCATTATATTTCATGATATGATGCATGACATTGTTGATGACATATTGGGTAAATAAAATAATCATGTTGATTATCTACCCACACTATGAAGAATATTTTGGAGGCTTTATGAGTATAAAGTTAGACTTAATCCTAAGAAGTACATCTTTTGTTTCACTTCAAGAAAAATATTAGGATTCATCATCTCTCATAGAGGCATTGAACTTGATCCTTCCAAAGTAAAAATAATTATTGAGATGTTGTCACCTTCCAATTTAAAGCAACACTATAGTTTTTAGGGAAATATCTAGTCTATTTGATGCTTCATCTCATAATTAGCTAACAAATGCCATTCATTTACACACTTATTAAATAAGGGGGTGACATTTCATTAGGATGAAGAATTTCACAAATAATTTTAACATCTAAATGAAATTATTGCTAATCCACCTATTTTGTTACTGCCAATGCTAAGAAAGCCATTTCTATTGTAATTATATACCATAAATAAAGCCTTGGGGTCACTTCTAGCTTATCATGATGATAATGGAAAAAATCATGTCATGTATTAAGTTGTATATTGGTCATGTATGAACACAACTATACACCAATATAAAAATCATGTTTAGCTATGGTATTTGTAGCCCAAAAGCTACAATATTATATGCTTAACAACAAAACCATACTTATTTCCAAAGTAGATCTTCTTAAATATATACTATCCAAGATAGGTTTACAACTCGACATGGCTAAATGAATCATTCTTATGAGTGAGTTTGTGATTGAATATGTCAACTAGAAATATAGAAAGTGATAATTACTCAAAGATCAGCTTGTTAAAGCTCCCCTTGAAGATACCAAACCACTCACTTTTCAATTCCCAGATGAGTCTATCATGACCATCACTAAAACACCACTTAAAGATTAACATTGGAAGATATATTTTAATGTATCATTCACATCACATGGATCACGGGAAGGCCTATTATTTATTACACCATAGGGGGATCTTATCCCTAAATTATTTTATATCAAATTACCTTGTACTAACATGATTTTCAAATATAAATCACTCATTATAGGGATTCATTAGATAATACAATCAAATATTCAACATCTTATGGTTTATGGTGATTATTAGTAAATCATAAATCAAATTATAGACCACTCTCAAATAAAGGATAATAATTTGGTACCACAAAAGGCTATGAGAGAGACTCTCAAACAAAAAATTGCCAACATATATTTTGAACATATACCTTAGGATAATAATAAGATAGCAGATGCTATGGCCACCATTGGCTCTCTGATCCACCACATAAACAAGGTATAAAAATATTAATTTTCCATTAAAAATATTCTAGCACATACTCATGAACTTTCAACCATCATTATGATTTGTGATATTATTAGTCTAATCTTTATTTAGTACTCAAAGCTTTATAATTACCTTTATGACCATATCATGCCACCAAACCTATCACAAACAAAAAAAGGCCTTTACCCACCAAGCCTCTCACTACACCTTATTTGGCCCAACCCTTTACTACCATAACTTTGATGGAACTCTACTTTTTTGTTTAAATTTTGTAGAAGTAACATTATCATCATGGTAAGTTCATGAAGGAGTATTTAGAACCCACATCGATGTGACCATCCTAGCCAAAAATCTCTTACGTACTTATTATTATTGGCCAACTATAGAAGCACATGCAACTGCTTATGTCAAAAGATGTGATAAATATCAGATGCATGCCAATCTGATTCATGCCCTATCTAAAACACTCATACTTGATATCATTGGTAATATTAACCCTACCTCATCTAATGTCCATAAACACATCCTTAACACTATAGAATATTTCACTAAGTGGGTTGAAGCTATACCCTTCACATGACTATAAAATAGATTTCCATGCTCATCTTCGACCATCTCATCTGTCATTATATTATCCTATCTAACATTATATCTAATAGTGGTAGATCATTTAAGAATAAAGATGTTAAAATTCTTTGTTCCAAGTATAATATCACCCAACATTTCTCTACCATATATCACCCATAAGGTAATGGTTAAGTAGAGGCATCTAATAAAACCATTATCAACATACTTAAAAATATTGTCAATGATGTTGGCCATGATTGGAATGTCCAAATATTTTGTGCCCTCTAGACATATCACATTAATTATCATACTCAAACCAATACTACTCCATATTCCCTAGTCTATGTCATTGAGGCTATTATTACCATCAAGGTTGAGGTACCTTCTCTATGTATCTTGTTGAAACACAACCTAGATGATGAAGATTACATATTAACTCACCTACAAGATCTAGAGTTAATTGATTAAAAATGCTTGGCTATTGTCAATAGCCTTTAAGCATACCAAAATATACTTTGTGTCCATTATAACTGGTGGGTCAAATGTAGAGAGTTCAATCTTGGTGATATTGTACTCAAATAAAACCAAAATAACACCATGATAGAGAAGAAGAAGGGAAAATTTAAACCCATTTGGATAGGCCCATATATCATTATTGGAAATTATAGATCTAGAGTATATAGGATCACTACACCATATAGAGATGAACTTGATAAGCTGATGAACATCAAATAGACTTGATGTAATGTCTATGAGGCTCATTTTCATTATATCATATCATTATCTTATTTATACCATACCATATACTATTCTATCATACATCTCCTTTTAATCATAGTTGGTTTTACCCTCCCTCCATACCCTTTACCTTAGTTCTATTCCATTGGTTCTTTGATCAGCTTTAGAGAGAGGATTCATATCAAGTTTTAATAGTTGATTCAATATTATAGATAGGGTCAGCATCTTGGACCAATATGATATTGGTTTGGTAGTTGCATCCTTAATTTTTTTCATTTCCTTTTGACTATTATTGATTGTAACCACCTTTAGGCAAATCATTTTCCCACTTTGTGGTACTAATTATAACTGCTTTTGGCCAAATTAGTATCATTGACCTATGTCATTATTTCCTAATTATATCTACCTCTAATAAAATTAGGAACATCCCATTTTACCATAAATTACAATATCACCTTGCCATTATTATGCCATTTGCCTAATTCATGAACATGCTACTACTTAGTAAAATCCTCTATGTGAGGCAAAACTAGTGACTTGAGGTCCTAATGGGACCATGTAGGTAGTGATTTATTCATATTGAGGTCAATTCAAGCACCGTTTTACTACTCTCTCATTATTTTTGGAGTAATTTGAAGTATTCACACTCATCATTTTATGAGTTAGATAATTTAGTATTTCATAAATCTTAATCAATTTGAGATGCTTCAAAAATTGTGAAAGCATTCGTAAAGACCTATAAAATCATAAAATCATAAAAATTGGCGTAAAATTTCCATGAAAGATATAAAGCCATACAAATTTTTAAGTTGATTCATCTTCCTTGTTTAGTTTATTTCTAGGCCACCTTGGTTTTTTCCTTCCCATTTTTAGGAGAACTACATTGGCCTAAGGTCCACACAACTTATGTATGTAGTACTTAGATACATTGGGTATCTTGGATTATATCATCTACACATTACTTTCCATTTGGACATCATATTTTTCATAAGGATCTTGAGACTCCTAACTATTTCATGAGTAACCACTTATAATTTAGTTTCCCCATCCTTTATAGACTTATGAATTACACTCTCATCATTTTGTGAGTTTATATGGTGTATATCATGTATTAAAACTTAATACATTAATGACCAATGAGATCATTTTACGCTCTCTCCCTTTTGCAAGAAACCATTTCTCATGCACTCATTATTTTTTGAGATCATTACCATATTCTTATACATCAACAATCATGTTTTCTTATCATCAATTTTACTTTATCCCATATCTTGAGAGAACTATATTTGGCCTGAAGTCCACATTGGATCTTGCATCCATGGAACTATGTAGGTAACACCCACTTGCCTAGTGCATTTAGAGTCAGCTTGGCTACCCCTTCCTTTTTTTCTCTTCCCCCCCATTTTATTTTTTTGTTTCATTATCTCCTATACCCTAAGGGTAACATATGTCATCTTATGTGTTGTTATTTACCTATATCCTAGGGATGACATTATTCCAATTGTTCTTGTGTTGTTATACTTGTGTAGTTCATGTCTAGCTTATGGGTCACCCTATCACCAAATGGAAACAACTCTATTAAACATTCATGAATAATTTGTCTTCTATTCTCACTAACATTGTGATTAACCATTATTTATATTTGTTTCATGTTGTTTTGATTATTTTATTTCCTTTCTTATTTCTTGTTGTTTTATTGTGCTTTTTGTTTATTAGTGTTTTATCTTCTTGTCTATTTATTTATTTGCCTATTTATTTGATTTCATCATTATGCCTTGACATAGTATATATGTATTAATTTCTTGATTCTTTGTGCATTATACTTAATAAAAATCATATTCATATGTCAACATTATCGTCATGGTTTTTATCATTAGTGAATTATTTTCAATTGTTAATTAGATGAAATTTTAATCCTTTTGTATATTTTAGTTGCATTATCATGGTGTTTTATATCATGATGGATACTATCACATGCTATATCAAAAATAAGCTCAAGAAGTTATATAAGGAATGATGCAACGATACTTCTCCTTGGTCACCTAAAATATTCCTAACCTATATAAATCATTACCCAAATGCAAAGTAGTTAAATCATGAATGAATTTTAATCCTTGCTAGTTATGGTGTGCATCTCTAAATGATAATGTGTCCCAAATTAATCTTTCTACTTTGTATCAGTTTACTCTTAATCCATGAGTATGGATTTAGTACATAATCCCCCTTTTCCAAATTTCCATATTATTCCAAAGAATAGTGCCAATGATTATAACTTCCTTTGGGAAAATCATTATGTTCTGATCTATCTAGATGTTAATGATTATAAACACTTTTGGGAAAATCATTATCTCTATCCACCCAACTGGGGCATGTTTTCATTTTGCCAATGATTATACCTACCTTTGGGCAAATCATTATCTCTATCTAACCAATTATGGAATGTTTTCATTTTGATAATGATTATAACCACCTTTAGGAAGTTAATTATCTCTATCTACCTAACTAGGGCATGTTTTCAATTTGTTGATGATTATAACCACCTTTGGAAAAATCATTATCTTTTTTCCTTGTTATGTTGATGATTATAACTACTTTTGGGCAAATCATAATTTTTATCTACCTAATTGGAGCATCTCACTATGCCACTAATTATAACCTCCTATAGGAAAATTAGTTTTTCCACCCCCTTTAACTTTGGGTCCCATTGTTTTCCTTCTTTTAATGGATTGATCACTAACCTTCTTTGCTTCCTACTCCCTTGATGGGGAAACTAAGGCTCATCCATTTCCCATTGGGGCATTAGGAATATAGGAGCTTTGCATTATTTGAGAATATGTTTCTATGCCTATAGTTCGTAATGCCTTCCTAAATAGGGGTAAATTGTAGACACCCCATTCTATCTATAATTGGCTCTCAGCCAAACATTAAACTAATTTCTACCAAACATTGCAAATTAAGCTTAGGAATCACTAAACATCCCAATTTCACCTGTGAACCATTCATTAATACTCAAAATAATGTTGAGGCATCCCTATTTAGGATATTATACCATACACAATAATTTACTCTCATGAATTCATCCTCAGTCACCTTACAAGCTAATAATTGGTAGTTTAGCCTATGGACCCATTAAGTGGGGCACTTGAACAAACTCTTAAAAGAGATAAAATTCAAATCAAAATGAATCAATCAATTAAACCATCTTAAATTATTAAATAAATTATCCATTTATAATTAATGAATATCTAAAAATGGAAATTCAAAAATCCAAAATAACAATCCTTTTCATCATTCCCTTTATGAGTTGTCAAGGTTTCCCAAAATATCTCAAAATATCTAATTTGAGAGTCATACTTACTAATTGAAAATCATAATTACATGACACCTTTTTAACTCAACTAGAGTTAACCTCAATTTACCTAGGGTTAGTTTGATCTCATTCCATGTTTAAAATCAACCTTAACTTACCTTGGATGAGAGTTAACTTTAGAGGCTTTAAATACAAGGCCATACATATTGATATCTAATCTCTCATAAGCCAAAGTTATAATGGTCATTTCTAGAAAGATAAGACTTTCAAGTAGTGTTACCATGAAAAATTCATAAGCTAACTAGTAAAGCAAGGGTACCAAGGAAAGGTGAAGCACATGGAACTCCATTGATAAATATTTTTTGATGAACAAAGTCACTCAAGCCACTTGAACAAGCCATTTTGGAGTATAAGGAAGTTAAAATAATGATTTCCTTTATTTTGTAATTGTGTTTTAATTGTATGCTTGTTACCTATGTAGTCTCTAGTGTCTAGACTAGAGGTATTAGTGTTTAGTGTTTTTATTTTTTTGACTATTCTAATATCCACTATATGTATTCCTTATTCACACTTATTATCATGATCATTAACTTATTTGTTATCTATATTTTTTTTTTATAGTACATTATTGTCATGATTATTCATTTTGTTTAGTTTCATCAGTTTATTATGGATTATTTCATGATATCGTCTAACTACTATTTATTATATCAAGGTGGTTATAGGATAAAGTACACCCTCTATATTATGATCGAGGGAGGGTATCATCAATGAGATGGGGAAGATGGAAATTTTTGGGGATGAGAGAATAAGACTAAAACCCCTACACACACCTTGATAGAATATTATTACTATTTGGTCATGTTATTTTTATATTTCATTGATTGTTTCACATATTAATTTAATCTTTACATGCATTAATTTTGATGAGCTTTCATATTTATTGTATCATGTTGGGTTAAAAATTATGTATTTGTTTATCATAACTTGTGCACTATTATCTTTTATGATTATATTATTGTGTGAACTCAAAAATGAAATGTTTTATGTAATGTTACTTTCTTGGGTTTTATATTGTATGACTATCTTATTTTACTATCTTATCATTGATTGAAACTCTAGGCTAGTATAAAATGGTTTGAATACCATACGTGTTAAATAGATGGAATGTCTAAAATTGTTTGTTATTATAATGTTTAATATTTTAATCAAAGTTATATGATGATAAAGTCTTTTGGTTAATTTAGAGACCCATATTTGATTTGGTATGAGTTTATATAAATAAAAGGCATTATTATTTTGTTAAAATTCAAATAACAATCTTTTTTATTAACATGATGGTATGGATTGTGAATAAAGGCATATTTTTTTGATTATAGGGCATCAAGTAAATATCAATGCGTGGAACTTTGCTAACATTGATTTTTGGAATTAATTGAGAATTTAGGGTCATATTTTTTATCATTTAATTTTTTTTAGGCCTAATAAGTAGAGAAGTTAAGGTTTGTTTCCGTGCCAAAAATGTAGAAAATTGTTACATAACTAGAGATTCATTTATGAGAAACATAATTTTGTGGGGTTTTTCATTTATTTGGCATGCTTAACATTAGATAAAATAGAATCATAAAAGTAAGAAGGATGAATTTTTTTGAATGACATGCAAAATCACATAGTGGATGAAGGACAAGGATTTCAAGGAAAAATGTGAGTTTTGGTTTTAAAACTAAAAACAATGATTCTTGGCATAGTCTACACTGTAATCATCATGTAGGGGTTTTCAATTTAAATTTGTATAAGTTTCTTCATTGTGAAAATGAAACACAAATCATGTTTGATGTATGTCATTGAGTTCTTAAGTGATTTTTTTGGTATTTTTTATTTATAATATATATATATATATATATATATATATATATATATATAGAGTGATTATATGTAAACAACCATGGGGATGGGTTTAACCCATCCACAGGGCTGAATACATATAAACCTGACCCCTAAAAATTATGGTTGTGCACATTATGAATCCTAATAACAAAATAATACTTGGGGTTTTATTTTAACTAATATGAAATTTGACATAAAATAAAGGGAAAGGTAAAAACTTACATTTTAAAATGCTTTTTGTAAGTTGTGTTAACATTTGGGCCTAGTAATGGTAAAAGTGGAAATAGAATTATATTAGGATATAGGTGTTTATCAATAATTTAGGTATTTGAACCATTTGAAATACTTTGCATTTGAATTTTAAGAATGTGAGATGGGAATTAATTTGAGTCTATTTTATTTAACATAGACCCTTATGCCTAAATGCAATTTGATTGTTATGAACATTCAAGATGTATTCTAAGTATTTTCATATTTTTATATGATTATATTTTTATTAAAAAAAGACTTATTGAATTAAAAATTTATGATTATATTAGCATTAAGATGGTCAACTTAAATGTCAAAAGAATAGTTTAGCATGGGGTCAAACCTGTAGTTGTTATAAGGTAATTATGGGAGAGGTTAAATCCTGTAGAGGAATTTTTTAATTGAGTACATGATGGATATTTAAATGGAAACATTTAATTTGGGAATGTATGTTTATATCTATGTTATGACATCAATAAGTATTTTAATCCATGACTAAACACTTTTTTGAACCTATTATTTTGGGTGAATCACCTATTTAGAACATTAAACTCAAGCTATGCAAATTGTATGTATGTATATATGTATGTATCTATGTATGTATATATGTATTTATGTATGTGTTTTTGTGTGTATATACATACACATAGACACATATAAAATGGTTTATGGATTAACTCCATAAAATTCACTCACACACACACACACACACACACACACAGACACACACACACACACACACACACACACACACACACACACACACACACACACACACACACACATGTTATATCTAAATTTGAGAATGTATTTTTTAGTTTCTAGAAGTTTTTAGACTAATGTTAGAAAAATATTGAGTATAAGATAACAATCACTATTAAGAGTTTTATCTTGTATAAAATATCTGATTATCTAAACTGGTATCTAATGTATTACTATGATTGTATACACATATATTTACACATGAGTAATACCAAGAAATATATTCCTATTTTTTTTACATTGTACATATACATCTATCATGGTATTAATGTGATGTAGTTATTATATGAGTATTAAACTTAAAAAAAGAAACATAGAATTGGGAAATTTATAAAATTATAGGGACTATTTGAGACATGAGAAGATATATGGTTTTTTTGATATGTTAATGGATTATTATATGGTTATTTTATAGATAAGGAGTTATGTATGTACATAAATATCATTTTATGGTTAAAGTAAACATAAATGAAAGTTGGATTTTAATATGTGAGACCACTATTATAATAAATAAATAATAGATTATTATAGTTGTTTTTATGTTAATAATAAATTATCTACATAAATAAAATGGATATGAATATGATTATTTAATTGATTTGTACTGTTTAGGATGAATATGGTGGAAAATATGTGACTATATGATTTTCATGTGGTTTTTATATGATGTGGCATTCTTTATGGTAATGTATATATGTATTTGAAATATGTGGATTTTAATCATTATTATGCTTAGATGCATTTGATATTAATGACACTAAATAAGTAGGTGAGATGGACTTCACATACTTAGCATCACTAATAGGTAGATTTGATGTAATCCAATTAAGTTATGTGTGTGAATTTGATGGATCTTAGAGATCTTGAAACTATATTAAAACTTTGACCAAAGTAATATTTATGGTTAAAAATTTATCAATTCACCTTTTTTATTTAGTTTGTATGTTTTTCATGATATCATGTTACAACATAGTTCTTTATGATATGTTGCATGTTGTATTTATCTTACAACACATGGGTTCTAGTTAACATTCTTGATTCCCACACCATCGTTATCTACCCATCCATGAAAGGAGGTCCATTTCTTAGTAGGTATATTATTAAGGGGATCTATGGTCTATGGTTGGTGTGTAAAATCACTCAGATGATACTCTCCCTCCCCTCTAGTAGTCAACTAATAAAGACTATACTCATAAATGATTTTATATAATAATAAGATCATTTAGAATCGTATGTTCTATGAAACATTATATAATTTTTAATATGATATTCAAATGTGTAATAATGTATACTTTTACTATTTGATCAAAATTTTATAGCTACAATAATTGGCTATTTATTCCTATATCAATGTTGATATTTACTCCAATAGTGGTTGATTTGTAATTTGTGTATTCTCGTACTATTCTATGATTTACTTGAAAGAACAAATATATATTAATTATAGTGATAATTAATTAAATGAATCATATATTCAACTTGATGGTTAAATAATAGTTTATTTATTTTAGCATTTAGTTAAGGATAATTTATTCTTGGAATTAGTAAAGATAATTTGTTAATGAGTTAATGATTAAAAAATAGTTGACCTAATTCTACTTTAACCTATAGGGGTTTTTACACTTTAGGTGACAAATATGAAACCATGCCTTAAATTTATGAGACTATCATAGTCAATTATGAAACTAATCTTTAAAATAATGAAACTATCATGTGGAATAAAAAATTCTAGTGTAGTTTCATAATTGATAAGTCTAGTTCCATCACCAATAGGGGTAGTTTTATCCTTATTTAAAGGACTTCAAAAGTTAGGCTAGCCAAATTTAATAATGTCAAAATAGATTATTAAGAATGAACAAAAGAGGTTTAAGGAGAGAATAGGGGTAAAATATTATATATAACTCACTTTAGTGTTTTTTTAGATCATTGCATTATTATAAGACCAATTTTTTTCCTCAATTAAAAAAATTATACATGAGAAAAACAACACACTAACCTATGCACTTATCAAGGTTTGGATGAGATAACTAGTGTAATGGATGGATGATGGGTGGCTTGAATGAAATGAGATGAATCCAGACTTGAGGATGAGAGAGAAAATATGAAAGGCTCAGATATAGAGATTTTTGACTTAGTGGGAAATAATATGAAGGTGTCATACCAAAAGAACTATGGGACTAGATTATTCATCTAAAGGTTCAAGATGACTAAGGTTAAGATTTAAATTATGGTTGGGGTGAAATAATTGAATCATAAGCTTATAATAAATATCATTCTAAAGTACACACTATAATAAGATTAAATATTCTAGGAAATTGACTAGCAATATGAAGAAAGGGACACTCAGTGAGCATCGTCAGATGAAAAATAAAGATTTGTTGTTAATGTATTAAGCATATATTATTCCCTAGAAATTAATTTTAGTCATTATACAAAATAATAATCTCATTAGGTTGGCAGTGACCATGAGATAAAGTACCATGTGACCAAGAATTGATATAGTATCCCCTATTATTTTAACATTCTTAAGTTCCATTAGCTTTAATGTTAAAGTCCTTTAAACAAGGATGAAACCACCCCTATGGTTGATGAAGTTGCCCCTATCAACATAGTCCCATTTTCATTTATTGAAAATATAATATATGAGGAAACCAATTACTCCAATAATAGAAACACTTTTCAGTGTTATGATACCCTCAAGTGTACCTTAATAGGAAACATTGTGCTTACAATCACTGTAGGTCCCAAGATCTCATTGACAAAATTTTATATGATTAATAGAGATAAAACTTATAATATGATCTTGAGTATATCTTGGATCTATAGGATGAAGTAAATATATTCTACCTTATTCTAAAAATTCATATTATTCCACTTAAGTAAAGTCTTTTTCACTAAAGGATACCTTAATCCCTTTGATGCCATTCAAATGACCATGCATAAACAACTAAGGCTACCCATTTATTATCACTTTCCCACCAATGGTGTGTAAATGTTCCCATATTTTGTTGAAGATAAATACACCCATAAAACATTGTAGTTGTCTTAAATAAGGGTGTTGAAATTCCTAAGACCCCACCAAATTAAGAACATGAAAAAAGGGAATTGAAATAGTAATAAAATTTTAGTGTAGCATTTATGAAATGAGTCTAATGGTGATGCAGTGATCTCCAAAATATTCTCAAGTGTGTTATATTTGATATTTTAGCCCTTATTATCTCCTTAACCCATTTTTGGTCCTTCTTAAGAATTTATCTTGACATTATTAGATTTTTTTTGGCTTAATTAATGAATTCATTTAAACAAGGATGAAATTGCCCCTATTGGTGATAGAACTATCTCTATCAATTATTAAATCACCATGGATGTTTGAGGTCCACCATGGTGGTTTAATAAACTACATGATAAAAGAATCATGTATAAGATAGTTTCATAATTTGGTATAGTAGATTCATGATTTAATAAGGTATTTTTATTAATTTAAGGGGTGGTTTTGTAGTTGTCACCTCAATATAATGGTAGTTTCATCACAACTTATTTATGTTCAATTTTTAGCATTTGGATCTTGAGTTTTCATGTGTTTTGCATGTCTCTCTTCATATTTAATGTTTTTTCCAGCTTGAGTTCACCTTCATTAAAAACCAAATCAATTATATATTTTTTTAACTATTTTAATCCTCTTCTAAGTTATACTATCATTTGAACTTAGTTCAACTACCTCATGTAACCTCCATTCTTCTCCTACAAATAAACCAAAGATCTAAAAAATTGCATTAAATATCGATGTTTGAATATTGTTATTTCAACAACCTGATTTCAATTGATTTTTATTTCCATCCTTTGATTATTTTCATTTCATACAACACATTTAAATATAAGGGACATCACTACATAATCAACTAGTTCATTTATATTAGTATACTAGCCAATCACAATCAACTACTTCCTTGTTTTGGGTTGTATTGTTATTCATTATCTTATTGAAACTATTTTTTTAATACCACCATTATTCATAGAGTTCATATAATATTATTTGAGTGGGGAGATAGTACACTAAGGACAAACCTACATCAAATACATCTCTTTGGTTCCAACTAGTCCCACCTTGATCAAGATGGGGGATTTATAATTTTAGTTTTGTTTATTTATATATTAGATTAGAATAGAATATATTATTTTCATTTATTATATTAGTTTTACTTATAAAAGGCATAGAAAATAAATTAAAATAAATTATCTCTCCCTCTTTTCTCTTGCACCAAAAATATAGATCAAATCTCTTATCTTGAATTGAATTTTAGTTTTATTGTAAAGAACACATATTTTCATTTATTTTAAGATGATTATATTTAAAAAAATAGTAAAAATCATCATTTATTAGGAAATTTATTTTTTTAGATATTATCTTATCCACAAACAAATCTCAAACAAATATTCGCAAAAGCATAACAAAATTAGATAGCTAAAACCGTGCATGTTATATATAAAATATCTTCATTTTGATAGTGAGAGAATGATTTTATATAAAATTAGATTCATAAAATTACAAAAAATATCTTTCATCATTATTTTAAATATCATTTCAAATAATAAACAAGCAATCAATAATATTCAAATATCAGTTTTAGCTTGCATAGGGAGGTCAAATTTTTTAGTTATAGTAGGTGTAGTTTTTAGAGTTTTAGAGTTTGATTTAATATTGTTATAAAAATATCCCTTTCATAGTATCATATCTTATTGTGTCTTAAAAAAAAATTCAATTAATTTAGATTTCATATCATACACACTAGGCAAATAGAGAAAATAAACAAACCTAGTCTTATTTTAAAGTTTAATGTTAAACATTACATATATCAAAAGACTCAAGAAAATAATTAAAAGAATCATCTCTATATAATTTCAATATATTTTAATTATTTTATTTCCATATTTTTGTTTTATTAATCAGTTTTGTTTCATTTTATTTTAAAAAACCTTGTCAAATTATGCACAAGTACAAAAACAATTCCTAAAAAAAGCCTTGCTAAGGTGAATAAAATCAAAATCCTTGATCACACACTTCCAAAAAATAATCACCTCATTTAAAAAAAATTAAATATAATTTATACACTTAACATGTTACCAACTAATCTTTCTTTATCATTGAATGACACTCACTAAGCATCCATATCTACATAGTGCTACTCCATTTCCTAGTGTTTTTTCTCCTATTCCAACAAGTGCACTTCATAGTGATATTGATTTTGAACTTAAGATTTAGGTATTTCACTCCACCCATAGTAAAAATCTTATCCTTATTCATCTTAAAACCTCATATAAATAATTTAATCCCGTAGTTCCTTTTGTAGGAACCCTCCATATTCTTCCCCATTAACTCAATAAACTCTAAATTTGAGCCTTAAACATTATATTTATTTCATTCTTGGGTTTTTCATTGTCACATTAAATTTAGGCCATACATAATCCATACATTATGTCATCTATGTTTTAAAAACATCAATAATTCAAATGCATGGTTTAGTGTGTTGTTTTCCACATGTATAATCCCTAAAAATTATAAAAAGATAATGTTAAATTTTTTGAATCCAAAACCATTACTACCAACACACACTTGACCAAGTTATTTTATATTTTAAACTATAATGAATAATGAATTTTTTTTCTCTATTACTTTTTGCATGGTTATATATTCTTTGTTAAAATTTATAAGTTTGTTGTTTTCTTTTAATGTATTCATAATAAAAGAAAATGGTAAAGATTATGTATCATAAGGTAAAGTTATTTATTTAAATTATTTTGTATAATATATATGTTAAAAATTTTGATTTTTTGAGTAACTTAAACATATAAATCTTGGCACAAGTATTCTTTAGTTAATAGATGATGTCATAAACTTTAGGTTGGTTAGATTGTCTTGCAATAGGTGAGGAGGTTGAGGAGGAACATGTTGATTAGATTTTTTATTCCACATATTTTATGTCACCATGCATCATCTAGTATTAAAAATATGTATTTCACAATAAAAATTAAGCCATGGAAAAATAATGGGAGTGGTATGGTATCTAGAAAGAACTTGAGGTCTTAGGGAAGGAGGAACAAAATGATTCAACATGCCCTTTAGCATCTAGTAGTAATAATAGAAATATGAAATTAGATGTTACAAAAATAGGTTTGGAGGAAGGATTATATTTTTTAATTGGTACATTTAGAATTATTAGTGAATTTATATTTGATATTTGTTACCCATTTAATTAAATAATTGATCCAAAGAAGATGTACTATACTTGTAGAAAAATGTGCAAAGAAAAATCTCATTGCTTGGGTTAACCAATAATGTTAATTCAACATGGTCATGACTAAAGTGTATTATTAGGGACTAATCATACATTAAATCTTAAAATAAAACCTTAGAAGGATGAAACCCAGGCTTTGCACTATTGAGTATGTGTATGGGTTCACCAGTATATGTTACCCTAACTTGTATTAATGGGTAAGATTAATATAATTAAAATAAAACTTTAAAATGAAATTCATATCACTATATGTGTGTGTGTGTGTGTGTGTGTGTGTGTGTGTGTGTGTGTGTGTGTATACATACATACATACATATATATATATATATATATATATATATATATATATACATATATATATACATACATATATATATATGTATATGTATATATATATATATATACACATATCTATATGTATATATGTATGTATGTATGTACACACACACATACATACATACATAATATATATATATATATGTATGTATGTATGTATGTATATATGTATGTATATATATATCTATATATATATGTATGTATATATATGTGTGTGTATACACACAAACACACATACACACACACACACACACACACACACACACACACACACACACACACACACACACACACACACACACACACACACACACACAAGTACTTATTTGGATATAAAATATCAAGATTTATTATTTTAATTTGATAAGGGTAGATGTTAATATATACATTATTAAAGAGGTCATGATACTTAAAATTTTTGGGTGATTTTATAACAATGAGTGTATTATGGAAGTGAAAATAAAATATAAGTAGGATTGTGGTTCATTTAGTTCTATAACTAATTTGATGTTTACATTGCTTCAATTTTAAAGAATCAGTTCAACATTGCCTATCAATACTCACCTATGACTATCTTTTCATTCTTTATGTTTGTGATCTTGAACCCTGATGATGCATGTAACTCTATAAATAAGTCTCCATTTCCTTAAAACCCTAGATGTACTTATGAGAGCTAGAAAAATATGAAAATGGGGGAAGTGTAATATATTTATCTAGCCTAAATCACCTCCATATTATGGTTGACCATGACCTACATATCCTATAATATAAGGAGGTAAATCAATCCACACAAACTTCTCCCACCTAATGTGATTGTGAAATTGTAATCTTTTGTTATATGTATGTAGCTAGTGATGTGGATTTGGTGGTTGACAATGATTATTTTGACTTGTATTTTTTTTTTGGCTTATGATTTTTATTATTAATAGGTTTGTAAATTGGGAAGAATAGGGTAGATTTGGTTAGTATTCAAAAATGTATAGATGTATATTAGACAAATTCCAAGTCCCTTTTGAACGAGACCTTAATTTGTTGGCACATGGATCCAATTGAATAATTTTTCACACCCTTGACATGTTAGGTTGATGGCCTAACCTTATATATATATATATAATTTTATAAAAAATCTATTTCTTGGAGTGGGTTGGTACTGACTAGATTGGGTCATTATCAACTAGAACTATTGATTGTATTTCATGGAACTAACTTGTGTACGTGTGGACTGAACTAAGAGTCTTTGGATGTTTATAGGATATTTAATAGGTTTAAAATAGATAATGAATTAATATATGATTTTATAAGTATAATGGAAGGATTAACTCATAATCTATCATGTAAGTGTGAGATAATGATAGATTTGGTACCTGGTTTGAATTATAAAGTCATGTGTGTCAAGCTTGTCATTTTAAATTACTTAAGGCCAAATTTTAGTATCTTAAGGTTTCCTTTTATTTATGAAACCAAGAATGTTTTTTAAAGGGGATAGAGTATACAATCACTAAAATCTCTTAAGGAAACATAATAAAATTATGTTAGGTTAAGAGACTAAGAGTTATGGGTCATGACCATAGACTCATGAATATAATCAAATATCTAAAATTGAGTTAAATGAATCAAATTGATTATTCATTTAAGGATGAAAAATTTATTAGATAAAACTATTTTTTTATGACGAATGGAGATGGCCAAGAAAAAAATTAGCCCCTTTTTTATAGTTGTTGATAAGAGGGTTGTTATAGTTGGTGTCATGTCATGATTACTACCCTATAGATATATACAGGACAAAGTTTTCTGATGTGAAAGCCTTATTGATAAAATAATATAATTATACCCTTTATATTGTATAATTCTAATATTCAGGCCTATAGAATTATAGGTGAATCCGCATCATGGTAGAATCATCCTTCATATTTTAAGGGACATGAACCCTTGAAATTTACCTTAAATTTTTTTGGAAATGAAACTCTATAAAAAGGTATTTTATTCCATGGAAACTCAACTCACTAAGTTAAATATGGAATTTACTATGACACGTATTTATCTATATTCAAATATTTTTAGCCTCTCAAGAACTGAATAAGACTATACTCTAGTTTGTGATTATTAGGGGCTAAGGTTTAATAATATATTTAAAACTAAAATAATCTAGATAAAGATAAACTATATTGGAAATTTTACAATTCTAACTTATATCCTTGGTTGGGTCATCCATCTCCCTTAGATGAATTCTTGTATTAGGGGAAAGACTTACATTTTTTGTATTGGCTTATATGTGTAGGTCAACAAAAAGAGCATTAAAAAATATTCTATCCTAGTCTTAAGGGTGCATGGTAATTATATAATGTTTAATTGATGATAAAGTTAGAATGGAGTATGTTGTCATGTTATATCTTCAATATTTAGGGGAATGAATCAAGCCACAGGGTGGTTTTTTAGGTGCTCATTATTGAATTAAATTGGAAATTCAATGAGATTCAAGTATCCCTATATAATAGAAACATGGGTGAGTCATTTTTTGATGAGGCATGAATGGTTTTAGTTACCATATGTTTATTTAGTGGATTGAATCTATTAAAATGACCTTATTTTTAGATAAGGTAGTATTGTACTAGGGATTCTTGAGTAGGATATGCTCATATTATAGATGATGATTGTAGTAACATGCCAACATTATTTTTGAATGGATTCATGAGTTTTACACACATGTAAACATTTATACATTTATTATGTTACATTGACATTTTGTAGAGTCATGAAGTATATTATCCTATGGAATAGGTATGTTAAGGGATTATTATTTATTTTCATTTTTATTGATGGTAACTTGCATGTAATAAAGATGGAATGATTTCCATAATGATTAGCCTTTCTATAGTATTATGTACAATAGGATTTACATGCTTATGTCTTATTTTTATTTTCAATTTAACACAATTGTTGTAATGATTAGGAAACTTGTTCCCTTTCATAGTATACTTATGTTAAAGTTATGAAAAAGTAGTGAAAGTGAAGTTTTCACAATGATAATACAATCTGTGATCTATTTTTTTCTCATGGACATTTAATGATGAAAATTAGAATTATTCAGTCCATAGAAATAAGTAACATGATTTTTGGCTCTCATATCAATACTTAGAAAGGATGACCTATGATTTAAGAGGATATGGAGAACTTAATTAGCTAAATATTATATACCAAGGCATTCATATGATTAAAACATTGATTTTCAAGGCATATTTGGAGAATCTTGGTTGAGCATGATTATCCTTGACTTTGGGAAATTACCTCATGAATGTTGGAAAAATAGTAATGATTTCATTTATTTGGTTATATGGGAAATATTGAATCATTTTATTCCATTAATATTATACGCTATTCTAATAATAATAAATATAATCAAATTATGTTTTTTTCCCCATTTCTTAGTAGAATTTAAATGTTTTTTGTTTCATTTTTTATCAGGCAAACTAATGTGTGTGCCTCTAGGAAGAATATAAAAATGAAATTATAATAACCTCTTAATTGACTTCCAAGATACAATATTCAATTATTTTATAAGGTCTTAATAATGTTATAGTGTAGACTACAACTTTTCCCCTTGTAATGGAATTGGTATGGGTGGATGCCTTAATTAAGGTTTATCATAACAAGTTTAGATTGAACTTGGATAAAATACTACCTTAACAATATTATTTCACCTTATTGGGTCAGAATATGTCTCAAAAGATTAACTAATCTTAAATTCATTTTGGATTTGAAGAGGTAGGAAATGATTATCATTGAATTTTGACTTGAATCCTTATTTTTGTAGGAATAAAAAGGTGCTACCAATGATTTATAATATGGTAAAGCATACTTGTAACAACACTCTTAATAAAATATGTGGTCCTCTTTTCTTATACTTGGTGTTGTTGCATTAATTATCACCTATAAATATTATTATCCATGGATCACTAATATTATGGATGTTGTTTTATGCATGTAGACTAATATTTTTACATGGATTAATCATTTTTATTTATATAAAATTGGTAGATGAATCCATTTATAAATTGAGGCAAGTGAATTGTAAATCAACAATTGTGTTCATTAGGTCTGAATAAGGTCTTACAAATCTTTACTTATTGTGAATTAAATACTTTATTTCAAACTAATTGCTAGTAGGCATTGGCAAATACAAAAATAATAATTAAGGTAAGAACCTAACTGATGAACTTTAGCCTTACCTTTTTTTCAAATATAAAATAATATCTTGAATCTATGAGGAAAAACATGGTTTATCCCATTATTATTTAATAATAATAATTTATTTATAAATCTTTAAAATCCATCTACAACGTTGACTATGTCATGTGAATAATGTAAAACTAGTGACATGGTCATAATGAAATGTGAAAGTATTAAGTGAAATTGAATAATAATACTTAATATAAGGGGAAGATTTATACAACACAATTGAGAAATTGATATTCCCCACTAGTCATGTTTCTATCACTAACACTTAATAAGGTTAGGACCCAAGGGAGGTTTAAAAAAATAAAAATGACTACAAGCTTAGTCAGATCTAAACGACTATGAGATCAGTCTATGTTTAAAAGATGATGGGTTTCATAAAAATAAATTGTGAATACATGTCATGTTGAGATTAAATTTATGTACTATCTAAAAAATTATAACCAAATTTTCTAACCATACTATAAATGTTTCTTTCATAGATAAAAATATTATTATAGAGTTGGGATAGAAAATATAAAAAAATTGGAGTCCCATTTTTGGGTTACAAAATCTTGGTAACATCTACTACTTTGTGTGCATTTAGATGGATAACATAATTGAATAATCCTTGTTGATTATTTAAATAAAATGTATAAAACCAATATGGTTTCATGTAAATTCCTTATATGGATTATCCTGTGCCTAGTGGGGTTGGAGTGGGATGATACATTAACACCTAGGCTTAAAATTTTAAAAATGCTAAAATAAGTTTCTATTGAAGATAATTTTTTTAATGATTTGGTATCATCATATCACTTTTGGACATATGTTCATCATTTTTGTTTATGATTACTATAGTAATAGGTTTTGTATTTTATTCTATAAAATCTTCTATTGTAGGTTATGCAAAATGTTTTTTTGTTTCTTATAACTTATTTAAATAGTGATTAATTAAATATTTTGGAATTCATATGGGGAATTATAATGTATTATTTCATAAAAGGAGTAGGATTAGTGGTGAATACTAAAATAAATATGGGACTATTATAGTTCAGTATCCATCTGGTTTTGATATTTAGGATTTGTTGAAGGACTTTTGTAATCCAATTTAATGATATATTCTTACAAAAGTAGAGTTAGTAGTAAGGTTTTTTATATAATTAGTGGTTTTTTATTTTATTTCAATTTCAATTCTAAAATTTCATAAGCTATTTATTCCTTACATGGACCAAAACAAGAGAGTTGTGGGTTGATTGGTATAACATTAATTCTAGAAATTTATTTTTTCTTGGTTATCTAAAAAATAAAAATAACAAAGAGGCATCATTTATTTTTATTTTTTATTTATTCATCATTTAAACATATTGATAACCTTTGATCTTGTATTATTTTTATGAAATGGTTTGAGAAATTAGAGAAGAATAAAATGAGTCATGATTTGAATATCAATGCATTATTCTTAGAAATTATTTTCTCATTTGATTTGTAAACTTTAAAACCAATATGATTATCTATTTGATTTATTATGAATGAATTAAAAATGGGTGTGACCCAATCTAAAATTAATCATTTAATATAATTTTTTATTTTGACTCCTTACAAAAAAATCCTTTTTGGAATAATTGAATTGAAAACTTAATAAGTTAAATATAATGTAATATTTAAAATGTATGGGAAAAATATGACTATTTGTTGATACATTTAATTTCAAAACTAGAACTAAAATTACCTTTATTATTATATTATGTTGATGAAATGGTTTGATAAGGGATACAAAAAAACATAAATTGAGGGAGTTGTTTGATAATATTTGATACTAAAAATTATTTTCTTATTTGATAGTAAAAAGTGAAATAGATAGAATGTTTTGTTTGTTATTCATTTGTGAATTTATAATAAGAACAAAAGGTTATATAACCAAAATTTTATCTTTTATATTAGATAAAATGTTTCCAGTAATGCCATAGTTATTATGTTGACCTCTTAAAATTGGTTTTTAGATTAAATGCATTGGAAACATGTTCTATAATTGGGTAATAGACTTATACACATGAAAAAGAATCTATTTAAGTACAGTAGCTCATTCCAATATTTAGAGGCTTATTGGGCATGGAATTTGGTTAATATGTTTATAATATTAAACAATATGTTTATGATTTTGTTGAAAACTTAAAATCATAACTATATGCATTATTTTATGTCATAACATGGAAATGAATATACACACACTTATATCAATTCATATATACAATTGAGTTTTATGAATTTAAATGAAATCGCAAATATAGTTTCAACAAAAGAAATAGTGTGAGGGTTCACAAACATTGCTATGGGTTAAACATATTGTCAATGCTAAAAAAAATCTTGATGTAAAGAACAAAAATAAATTCTCTTGAATTAATAAAATTAATACTTGAACCATATTAAAACTCAATATAATTACACAAGTCCACAATCCCATGTCAAATGGTTATGTATGGTATTCTATTTCAAGTGCATTGGAAACAAATACTTATTTAGTGTGGCTCAACATGATTTTTTTGGATTTTATAGTTACTAATGGTTCAATCTACTAAGAATTAACCTTCATCTTGAAACAAATGTAATAAATCACCTACAACAATGGTTGTAACATGTAAAAACTATTGTAACACACCTACAACAACTGTTGTAACCTAAAACAACTAATGTAACTCAATTTTAGTAATTGTTGTAACTTGAAAAAACTATTGTAACTCACATTAAATAAATGTTTTTACTGGAAGCAAATTTTATAACTCAAACTCAATAAATAATATAACTCACTTGTAGAAATGATTGTAACTTATTTTATATGTAAATAGTTAGGAGTTCTTCTACAAGCCATAATAAAATATGAATTTATTGATGTATTTATATATGTTTATACTAGACTATATGATAACAAGGTTAAAAATTATAATAGTTATGATTTAGGCATGAATGAATCCTTTAATCTATTTTTTTTAGTGCATGAATGAATTTTGTCTTGTGTATGTATAATTTCTATGAAAGAAAGGAAATTTAAAGAGTTATGAATTGTGAATTGTTTATGTAGCATCTTTGCATTTTGAGTTATGTGATACTTTTATATTCAAATTCCTATTTAGTAAAGACATATTTATACAATGCAAATTGACAAATCAAATGATCTTGAACCCACCCTATTGATTATTCATTAAAATGATTGTATGTCACTATATGAAAAAAATGAAGATGGAATGTTTTAATTACTAGTTTTATTACATGAATATTTTTTACATGTAATAAGAATTCATCCAATTAAGTTTTTGATGGTGTAAAATGTCACATCATCAAATAAATTCATTTGTCTATTGCAAAGGTCAAGATGGAACTGTACTAGTTTAATCATAGGGACCTATGGGATAAGAATTAGTATTAATGTGTGAAAGTGGGTTTTTTATAGTTATAAGAGATATACATTTAACAAAATAATAAATAAAACCTCATAATTCAGAAAATAAATTAACTAATTTAATAGTTTACCAATATTAAATTAGATTTATAAAAAAATCTAACATATCTAACAGAGCAAAGGCTATAAAAGAGGAAATCTATCGAAATGAATAAATTTTATTCTTATTTATATTATTTCAAATTAGTATTTATCTATTCTATAATGAATTTCCTTCAACACTAGAATAATTAAACAAATCAAAAGAGAAATAATCGAAGAAACCAAAAGAAATATAGAAGAAAAAAAATGTGGAAACCAAAAATACAAAAATTAATAATGATTAGTATTAATCTAACAAGAAGCTATATCAATCAAATATTAGAAAATAAACCACAAATTCAAATCTAATATAAATTCAGAGACCAAATAAGATAAATGACTTTAAATGAAAACTTAATCTAAACTAATTATATAAAAGATTATTCAAGAAAGATATAAGTAACAAAGCAATCTAAAAAAATATTAATGTAAAGACTACTTTAATAAATAAATAACTAAACTAAGACTAATAAACATAAAATAAATTATTAAAAAATATGTTGACTCATAGTTTACGAAAATGAAATATGTTTTATTGAAAAAACAACATAAAATGTTTTAAACATTGTGTAAAAATGAATCTTCAAAATAGAAATAACTATATAATGATAATGCAACAATATGTCATAAGAGATACAATGTATTCATAATTATTTAAGTGAAGTAAAAATGATTTATGCACATATAATTTCTTCTTTATGAAATCATCAAATAAATTAGTACCTGATTAACTTTAGATAACTAGTTTATAAAATAAATAATAAACTTGTAAATACCTATGTATATCAAACAATTTACTTCACCATCAGATAATGTGTTGTTTAGTCTATCTAAAAGTGATGATCAATCTTATAGATGCTTTATATAAATAAATTTAGTATGAAAACTTGAAATTAGAGAGCTTCACTACCTACGTATGGTTTTTCCCTTCGTAATATAATTTATGTATCCTTATAAATCCCTCTCATTTAGAGGTAGTTATAATTTTAATTTACAATAAAATCTTAATCAACTATAGTCATAAAGTTAATTAAATTCTAAAAAAAATGTCAACCAATTTATAGTTAACTATTTTATAAATTTATAAAGTTCATAACTTGAAATTTATTAAATTAAAAATTAATGAGACTCAAGAAATAATATTTTTAAAATATAGACCGAACAAACATTTATAATGTGTGGGGTCCCTTTACTTGTTTAAAAAAACTTAAAAAATCACTAATTCCTTATGTAATTAAATAATCAATATGACTATGCCAAATGATTATAACATTTTAACTATAGATTATCTAGCCAAGAGGGTTACCCATCCATAATAGGAGCATGATTTTTAAATGTAATGAGGAAATGATAAGACATATGATGCTTAATTTTTATTTTACATCTAAGGTGATGGATTGCCTCCTTCAAAAGATTAATATATCAAGGGTCAAACCTAAATCTCTTATAGAACTAATAAATTAATGAAAACCACCATCGAAGATGTCTTCCTTGATTTTTATATGGAGGTTAGTCCTTCCACGCTTATTTTTATGAGTATGGAATAATATGAATGATTGTATATTTGAAGAAAAAATGATTTTCTAGAGAGCTAAAATTTAGAAGATTTTCACTATCATTAAGGATAATTAGAAGGCCTTCACTCCAAAAGAGAAACATCCAATTTTTGAATATGGTTCATCCATATTCAAAAACTAGAAGATTAATGCAAATGTGAAAGATCATTCACTAAAAAATAATAGAATCTAGATAAAATGGTCCAAACCATTGAGGTCCAAGTGGAAATTAATTTTTTATAGGGCTACCAAAGGAAATCCTATCATTACAAGTAGAGGAAGAGTTATCAAATATTATGAGGGTATAGTAGTGGATAATTATGTAGGCCCAAAGGGATTTTATACAAATCATGTGGTAGAGGCAAAAATTTCTCTCTAGGGAATTAAATTGGTGTGAAGTTAAAATCTAAAAATTTAGTTATGAAAGAGGACTCCTTGAACATGTTGAATTATATCTCAGGTAAATCAAAACCATATTGGTGAATAAAATAAGATATTAAATATGTCAAAGGTCTATAAAAACATTTCAAGGAGGTTTTTATTTAATATATTTATAAAGAGGTAAATAGGTCAGTGGATGGGTTAGCTAATGTTGGTGTTTTTTACTAAACTATATGAATTGGAAAAGGATCGATAATTTGCCTAGCCAAATAGTGAAAATTATTAAAAATGATAATTATATAACTCTAAGATTTGTGAAGGGAAAGATCACCTATAATTTAATCAATGATAAGATATGATAGTTACACCATTAATTTTAATGATTACCTCATTCATTACAAGGACTCAAATACTTATTCTTAATGTGTGAGGTGTGAAAAACTTATTTTTAAATAAGTGACCTTTTTGAAATTTGAGATGACTATTGTGAATTTTGGTTTGATATGAAATTTAGAGAGGGATGTTTTGTATTCATGGGTGGGGACAGGGATAAATTAAAACTATTTTCCTACATTTAAGTTCAAGACAATCCAAAGGTGTGGTAAAAGCTTGAGAAATGAGGCTTGAAAAAATTTATGCTGAGGGTTGTTAGTTATGATGAAACCATTTCAAAATACTTTCCCTTGGGATATAACTAGAGGATTATGTGTATGAGGGGCTTGTGGATTATTATCTTTAGAGAGTTGATAAGGGAAGTTTCATGAATTATTTGTGAAGGCAGCAAGGCCTATAAGGATAAATGACATAAATAGTTTCTCATGAAAACCTTCTTCAGGATGGATGTGGACATCAAGATTGAGAAAAAAGGTTTGTCAAAGTGGACCTAACTAGGCCTTGGCCCATCATCGACCTTCAAATAATGATATATGTTACATTGTAAGGTAAGTATCATATCTTGTATTTTCATCATTTCTTTCTAATGAATCATTTCAAGGAACAGAAAATATACCTTCCCTTTTTATTGCTTAGACCCTTGAGTAATCTATAAATCCAAGAAAATTATGATATTTAATTAATTTACCACGGTTTAATATTACTTATTTATAGGATCCAAGAACCTTTGTGGTGGAAATATGTTCATTTTATTGAGTAGTAGAGTAGAGATAATTCCAAGGATGAGTCTAAGAAGTTTGATAAGGATAGAATAGATAACCTAAAAACCTTAGATGGGGACCTATATAAGATGACCCTTGATAACATATCCTATGAAATTAATAACTCTATCCACTTAATTTACATAGGTAAAAAATAAAAACACAAATTGAAATACACCATCTATTCCTAGACAAAACAAATTAAAACTTTAGGAGGAAGATTAGAACATGACTTTATAACCCTCCATAAAATATGTGAGGGTGAACGTTAAGAATATTATGGAAGAGGAGGATAAGGATGAGGAAAAATATAAGGATAATGTATACTTTCCCATGGATCATTATACCAAAATACTATAACTTGAATAAAAATGGATAATATGGAATTTAAAATTGCCACACAATTAGACGTTTGGAATGAAATTAAGGATGAAATTAGGGTCTTGAGAAAGGATTTGAATATTTTCAAGAGGGAAGTGTTTACTAAATTTAACACTAGGTCAAATTTGGTTAAATCACCTTGAATTTTCAAACTTTTCATAATAACTCCTAGGTTTTAATTAGTTCCATAGTCATTAGTGAGGTTTAATAATATGTTTTTACCTTGGTCATATTTGTCTAAGTTGGTCGTATGTTATCTTATGCCATATTTTAGGTCATTTTTATGAAATGGTATGGTTTTCACAAGATGATATATGTTCAAAGTGAAATATAATGTAACACATCAGATATGTGTCATAGAATAGTTTAAAACTAAAAAAGTTGTATGTCTAAAGTTAAAATAAGAATATCACTACAAAAAAATGAGTTGTAGGCAATTATATGGCCTGAATGGAACATTTGGCATGTGGGAAAGCTTTATAAAGGTCCGTCAAAATCCCCAAAGTATTTTCTAGGTTCATATGTCTTTGACATATTAAAATATGGAAAAACCCAATTCTTCTCTCATTGCTCTTTTGGGTAGGTTAAACGAGGCCAACAGTTTACAGTTTCTATGGATAGTAAGAGAGAAGTTAGACTAAATAAACTTAGTGGATGTTATTATTCCTTATGAGATTCCAATTAATGGTCATGGTTTATATATTTATGGTCTATGCTTCATGAGCAATAATTAATATTGCTACCACTTCTAAACTACCTGCACATCCCTAACACCTCTATTTTCTTTTCTATTTACATTAGTCTAATGATTCCAAGTGATGGATGTGGTATTGCAAAGCATGGTCCATCATTTCATGTTTTATTTAGTATGGATAGCATGTGTGAACATGGAGAGATGGATAGAAACATTATATTATGCTAACAATGAATATCAATAGTTTGTAGAATAGGGTTCCCATAGTTGCAAAGTTCATATCTCTATAAGTGGCTTAGAGTCAAGGATAATATGTTGTTTTCACCTCCATCATAATATGGACTATCCATGTTTCTCATTAAAGGAAATATAAGATGATTGATATGGATTTATAAGACACTAAGTAAAGACCAATCAAAGTCTTAATGGCATAATAACTTGTAGGTTTGTATAAAAAATTGTAAGGTTATTCAAAACTCAAGAAATAGGTTATGTACTATTCCAAGGCCTTAATGGAAGTTTTAAAGTCATTCAGGGTTCTTCGTGTTGATCTTGAAATCAATTCAAAAATTTTATTCAGCCAAAGTTTAATAAAGTTGTAAGAGGGAAATTTTATCTTAACTTCTCCAAAAGGAGATTTTACTCTGTACAATATATCATATGTTGGTAAGTGTAAATGAAATTTGGATGCGTTTGATGGTTTTATCCTTAAAAATTAAATGAAAGATAAAATATTAAACATATAAGGAGGTTTCTTGATCAAGATAAACTGAGAAGAGATTAGGTTTTCAAACCAATCATAATATTTTTAGAAACACTTAGTAACTATAGTGAAATTAGGCCAGATTAAACTTGGAACTTACAGTGACAACTAATGCATTGATAATAGTGAGTGAGAACATGGTATCAAGTTAAAGATGAATATGTAAATATTTAAAATATACTAATGACCTTAGATCCAAGTAAATATATGGAAGATATTATTAAAACATGAGCATATGCCTATAGGAATCCCTTATATTCCTAAATTGCCATATACATTTCAACAGTCTGTAGACTAGCCTAATCAATAAAGGTTGTAAGTTGGTTGGTATACATATTTGTAAGGTGAATAAATATGTATGATTAACTTTTATAATCATTAGGAAACATTCCATATTATTTTAAAACATACATCATCACCTACATGAACTTATTGGGTTCTCCTAAATGATCATCTGCAATTTACCATAGTGCATAGACCTAAAATCTAATATTGATGTTTTGAGATGTTGAGTCCTATAAAGAGGTAAATAAGCTTAAAATTTTTTTATAGAGTTCCTTAATGAGACATTAAATCAATAAATGGTCTCAATTTGGTTAAATCATTAGGGGAGATTCCCTATATTTTTTCTCAGACCATAAGCACTCTAGTAGTAGGCCATTGTGTAGACCAAATACATGAAGGATGAAAAGATGAATGGAAGAGTCTGAAATGATTTTGTGATGATATATATATTTTAATTGAAGGTAAAAAAATATGGAAAAGTACCTATAGTCACTGGAAACCCTTATAAGGGTTAGATACTCAAAAATGGGTCTACATCTACTAGGCCTAGAACTGAACATAAACCCTCAAGGTGCTTAATATCATCCATAAGGACATTTGATATTTTAAAACCATGTGATGGCCTATATGGGAGAGTATAAGGTTTATTATACCTACTAGTTTGTAGAATATAATACAAAATTGGTAATTTTGGCCTATTTTCCTCTTGGGCCTACCCATAATTCCTAGAAGGAGCTTGGGAGCCATTTTATTTTTCTCATATCTATAAAAATGAGTTGCATAGTGCCTAAATATCTTATGGGTAGTTTAGGAGGATATTGACCTCAAAATTTGTGGAATTTTTTTGAGAGTTAGACATCTAACTTTTATAAATCATCACTAAGAAGTAGAATGTCCTAAAACCCTCATATGAACCCAATGGAGAAAACATGAATGGAAATTCATCTAAGAAGGGTAAAATGACATAAAATATGATTTTTACATGCTTTATTATCTCTCAAGATCCTTGAAATCCAACCTTTTTGTGCTATCATGTGTATGAATAAACCTAAATTTGTGTTTCTTATAAGATTTGAGTTGTTTTGGAGGCATATAAAGGAATATATAGGTGAAAGTAATTATTATAGGTGTATAGGAAATTAATATAAATCAAAAAACTCAATTATCACATTTTTCATACCTAAACATACCTCTAGTAAGATGTTCATTATATGCAGTATTGAATGGCATAGAGAGAAGAAATGTGACTACCTAAGTGTGATAGTGAGAAGAGTGACATTGAGTCTCTTGAGGTCTATTTGATAGAATTGAAGATAAATAAGTCTTTATCAGGTTTCTTACATTCTTGTAATGATATCGTTTGAATAACTACAATTCACTTAAGTGACAAGTGAGAAGACAAGCTTAAAGGGCTAATGAATGACTACAAGAAAGTGAGAAACAATAAGAAATAAGGAGGCTATCAATTCAAAAGGTGTATATTATTGTCACCACATTTTTTAAAAATTAATATTTTATAAAACATGTGTCAAATAATTCTATATCCATTTCAAACAATCAAGTGAACTCCTCATTAGTAAGGCAGTTTCAAAAAATGACCATGGAGATATCTATGCCAACTTCAAGATAATGATGCATTTTTTATGGACACTTGTCTAAGAGGAAATCATGACCTATTTTACACTTAATTATCTTGAATTTTAATTGGTTTAAAATTATTTAAACTTGGATTTGTGTATTTTCATCTTCACTTATTCTCTCTCCTCAACTATGCTCTATACATGCAAGCCATTTTGGCATTGTAAGGGATCCATAATTGGTATGCAAGATCCCTATTGGTTTTACATCTTTATTTGTATTTGAATAAATTTATGAAGTCTATTTTATCTCTATAATTTATTTCCTAAGTATGTCAAGTGGTTTAATGTTGTTGACAAGTGATTAATGTATTCTCCTTGATTCCATTCTACTCTTGCATGTTTTGTGTGAGTGATATCTCTTCTAAAAGGTATCATGAAGTGTATATGTTTGTTAATTATTATTTTTAAGTGTGAGAGAGAATATTAGTGTCTAGGATCATACCTAATTTTCACCCACCTCTATATATGCATAACAATCTACCTCTATGTAGAAACACTTATGCTAGAAGAACATCAAGTTGAAGTCAGTTTTAGTAGTCTTCCTTCTTAGTACAAATGTAAGTATGTTGGTGGAGTTATATTTATAATATCACCTTAATTTTAATAATTTTATCTATGTTTCATTTTTACCTTTTCACTCCTAATAGTGATTATCCTAGTGTAGTGTGTGAGCCTAAAAGATAGATCAAGGGAGCTAGCCCTTTAAAACCTAAATATCTATGTTTTGTAGTATCTTGTCTAATGTAGATATAGATCCACGTTATACAAAATTTGAGAAGGTATAATTTAATTATATAGGGTTAAAATTTTGGATATAATTTTTTTAATTACTATTGGGACATGAACTCTAAGAAGGTTTTTTAATGTGGATTCCAGCTTTCATAACAAAGAGCTATAACAGTTGACCTCCTACACTATCTGGTGAGTCCAACATTTCAATATTGGTTGTATAATAGTGAACTATTTCATTCCTAATGTAATAAAAATATATTATACTTCAGTAATTTATTTTTATTTCCAATATATTTCCTACCATACACCTCCCTACCAACCTTGTCATAACCCATACTATGCCCATCAACAACCCCATCAAGGTTGGTATCAGTACTATGAGCCATGTCATCCTTATGATCATCCTATTCCTTCTCCATATGAACATGATGTTATTTAATATCCCTATTAAGGAGTATATCAATAATATATAATTACGTATCTTGAAGATTAAATCCAATATCTTAAGAGGTAGATTCTTGGAGGTAATCTTCCTCACACTATACCTATCCTTGTTTAACAATCTCCTTATGTTCCATATCATTTTTATCATATTCCTTATCCTCATTAAATCACTCACTATCCTCAATAAGAGCCAATCCAACCTCCAAAAGGGTCCAATAGCTTCCAAAATCTAATATGGAACCAAGTAATGAAGTCTTAGGGAAATAAAGATGAAGAAATAGTGAAGACCAAGAAGTTGATGTCAAGGAAGAGAACCTTATGCTTTTTAAAGCCTCATTTCCATCTCTCCAATAACCTCTAACTTGAGCCTCATGAAAGTCTATCTAAGAAGAGTTTTAACATGAAAAAGAGGCCTTATTTGAAAATGTGGGAGATGAAATTGAGGTTGTTGAAGAGCCTCGAGAAGACTATGAGAAGGATGAGGTGGTTGATTAAGAAAATGGAACACTTTTAATAGAGTTAAACCTTATATCTATCCAAGAGTTATTTGAAGAGTATCTAAATTTTAAGAGCACACCTTCCATCCCCAATCCCATTCATGATCCCTCCACCACACCTCATACTCCCTATCCAACCCATGAACTTGTTCACCACCCTCCCACCTCATAAATTCTTGAAGGAGAACCCTTATTAGGGGAGATTAGTGAAGAATAACAAGCTCATGTTTTATTTTATCAAGAGGATGACTCAAGTAACTATGAAGAATAATTCATCATAGGGACTACCCTTAGTGAAGACAAAAACAAGTCAATATTATTAAGTAAAGAAAGATTATATATATATATATGAAGTTTCAAATGTTAACAAAGAGCTTAATCAAGACATGAGAGAAGAGGTTCTTGAGAAGGACATCACATTAGTTGATTTGGTTGATACGCATGTGCATGATCAAAAGATAAAATACAAAAGTGTAAAATAAGAAGAAAATAATGATGAATTCATGAAAAAAGATGATTTGTGGAAAATATTCTATGAGTTATGTGGTAAATTTTAGGCTATTCAAAGTCCTATACCTCCTCTTTTCCAAGTTGAATACATTGTTGAATATGCATTGCCTTTTGAAGTACAACATGAAAATATTTGGAGTACAAATATAAAGGCTGACCCTATAAGTTAGGAATTAATCATGATTGAGACAAGCATAGATAATAATAATGTGTATGATAAGGTTGTTTAAGTACAATAAGAATTCACCTTCATGGCTGACATGTTTACAACTGTCATTGCTTGACTTGAGATCATGCCAAAGATAGTGGAAATCATGAAAAAATTGAAGACATCAAGGCCAAAGTTCAAAAGGTAACATGTCTCATTAATTATTTCATCTCATGGAGTAAGATATGGTGAAAAAATTCCCTTTTATTGAGGATAAAAAAGTTTTTCTTGAGGTTAATTTGTGCTTAGTTTAGTTTTCTTGAGTTGTGTGTGATTTTCCCTAAACGTTTATGAGAGCATAAGTGTTGTCTTTGTATCTTAATTTTTGTGTTTGTTTCCTAATTTATATTTTGTGTAGTTCTGGTGTCCTTTCAGAGGCATATCATTATTAATTTTAATGTATGGGTGACTTCATTTCCCAAGCATAGGAGAAGAAAACTAGTCCTTAGCATAACAAGCATATTGCCCCTATGAAATTACCAAAATGTTGACTAAATTTAACCCTAGGTCAAATTTGGTCAAATAATCTTACATTTTAAAACTTGTCATAAGATCTCTTAGGTTTTAATTATTTCCATGGTCATTAATGAGGTCAAATAATACGTTTATACCTTGGTCATAATTGTCTAAGTCAGTCTTATGTTATCTTAGGCTATATTTTGGGCCATTTTAATTAAATTGTATAGTTTTCAAAAGAGTATAGATGTGTCAAAGTGAAATATAACATAACACATGTTATTTATGTGTCATAGGATAGTTTTGAACTTAAAAAGTTGTAGGTCTAATGTAAAAATAAGATCACTACAAAAAGGGAGTTTTAGGTAGTTTTAAGGCCTAAATGGCATGTTTGGCACATGGTAAGGCTTAAATAAGGTCTAAATAGATCCCAAAAAGTATTTTATAGTTTAATATGGCTTTGATATATCAAAATATTTGACAAACTAATTTTTATCTCTCATCACTCTCTTGGATAGGTTAAAAGAAGTCAACAATTTTTAGTTAGTATGGATGGGAGGAGAGAAGTTGGGATAAATAAAATTGGTGGATATTATTAGTATTTGTGATATTATAATTCATGGTCATGGTTTCTATATTTATGGTCTATTCTTCATGAAAAATCACTAATATTATTATCACCTCCAAGCTACCTACACATCCGCAACAGCTTAGGTTTTTTGCTTGTTTACATTGGTTTGATGCCTTTAAGTGATGTATGTGGTCTTGTAGAGCATGGTTACTCATTTCATGTTGGATTTAGTATGGTTGTTATGTGTTAACATGGAATAATAGGTATAAACAATCTATTGTGCTAGAAATGAATATCAATAGTCTACATAATAGGGTTTCTATAACTATAAAGTTCATATCTTTTTAAGTAGATTAGGGTCAAGTCTAATATGTTGTTTTCACCTCCCTCATAGCATGGATTCTCCATGTTTCCCATTAATGGACATAGAAGCTGATTTGGATGGATTTTTAAAAAACTAAGTAAATACCAATCTAATTCCTAATGGCATAGTTATCTATAGTGACCTGTATATTTGTATTGATAACTCTAAGGATATTAAAAAATTAAGAAACTAGTTGTGTATAATTCAAAGACTTGAATAGAAGTTCTCAAGTCATTCAAGGTTCTTAGTGTTGATATTATATTCAAATTAAAAATTACATTAAACTATATTTTAATAAATTTTCAAGAGGGAAATATTATGTTAACTTCTTTGGAAGGAGATTTTGCTATGTATAATGTATCATCTATTGGTAAGTGTAAATGAGGTCTTGATGTGCTTGATGGATTTATCTTTATATATTAGATGAAAGGTCATATATTAAAAATATAAGGAGGTTAGTTGTTCAATATAAGCTTATGATATATTGGATTTTCAATCCTATTACAATCTTGTTAGAAACACTTAGTAACTATAATGCAATTAGGCCATGAGAAACCTAAAACTTACAATGACAACTAATGCATTGATAGTAGTGAGTGAGAGCATGGTCTCAAGGTAGATATAAATACGTAAAGATTTGAACTGAAATAATAATCTTAGATCAAATTAAATGTGTGTATCATAGTATTCAAACATGAATAGACACCTACAATAATCCCTTGTATGCCTGAATTACCAACTATAATTTGATAGTCTATAGAGTAGCCTAGTCAATAGAGATTTCAGGCTATTTGGTATATAGAGGTCTACTATGAATTAATATATATTAAACAATTTTATAATTATGATGTCACATTCCATATGATTCTTAGACACACATCATCACCTATAGGAACTTATTGTTTTCTCCTAAAGCTCATCTATGGTTTACCACAGTGCACAAACCCAAAAGCTAGTCTTGATGTTTTGAGATGTTGAGACCTAGAGAGGTGACCAAGACTTGAAACCTCTTAAAGAGAGTGTAATTATCCATTAAATCCATACATGGTGTCAATTTGGTTAGACAAATAGGTAAGTTCCATCTATTTTGTCTCAAATTAGAGGTACTCAAGTAGTAGGCCAACCTATGGACCTAATGCATGAAGGATGAAAAGAGAGTTTTGAATGATTTTTAGATGATGTGTAAAGTTTAAATTAAGGTGAAAAAATATTTAAACATACATATAATCACTATAAACCCTCATAAGGATCAAATACATATAAATGTAGTCTAGGTCTACTAGCCTAAAACTGAACATAAATCCTCAAGGTGCTGAATATCATACATAAGGCCATATGATATTTTAAAACTTTGTGATGAAATTAATGGGATAATATATGGTTGATTATACCTATTGGTTTTTATAATATAATACAAAATTATCCGTTTTGGCCTATTTTCCTCTCAGGCCTACCTAGAATGCCTAGAAGGAGCTTAAGAGCCATTTTATTTTGCTCATATATGTACGGATGAGATGTATGGTGACTCAATCACTTATGGGTAATTGAGGAGGATTTTTTAAATAAAAATGTGTGTAATTTTTTTGAGATTTATACATCTAACTTATATGAATCATCATTAAGAACTAGAATGTCCTACAACCCTCATATGAACCTGATGGAGAAAACATGAATGGAAATGCATATAGGAGGGGTCAAACGACTTAAAATATGATTTTAACATTCTCAAGACTCTCTAAATATCCTTGACATCCAGATTTTTTATATTGTCACTTATATTAACATACCTAATTCTCTATTTCTTAAAGGATTGGAGTTGTTTTACTGGTATAGAAAGGAATAGATAAGTGAAATTCATTGTGAGATGTGTGTATAGATGCAATATAACGAATAAAAATCAATTATCACCTTGATCATGCATGAAATTACCTCTGATAAGATGGTCATTGCAAAAAAGTCTTGAATGGCATAGTGAGAAGAAATGTGATTGCCTAAGTCTGATAATGAGAAGAGTGATACTGAGTCCCTTAAGGTCTATTTTCTAGACCATAGGACATGTATTGATCAAGTATCCTACATTATTACCATGTGCTCCATTGAATAACTACAAGTCACTTAAGTGACAAGTGTGAAGACATGCCTAAAGGGCTAATGAGTGACTGGAAGAGAGTGAGTAATAATTGGCAAAGAGGAGGCTATTAATTGGAAAGGTGTATATGATTGTCACCATTTTGTTTCCAACTTCCTAAGTCAAACACCATGTTTGAAAGACTTATATATCAGTTTCAATCAATCAAATGAAATCATCATTATCAAGGTAGTTTCAAAGAAAGACCTTGGAGATATTTATTCCAACTTCAAGAGAATGATACATTTACGATAGACACTTATCTCATAAGACATAATGACCTATTTTACGCTTTATTATATTACATTTTAAATAGTTTCCAACTCTTGACACTTGGCCTTGTGACTCTTCATATTTACTTCTTCTCTCTCCTCTCTTTTGCTTTATATATGCAAGCTATTTTGGCATTGTAAGGGATACATAATTGGTATGGAAAATCCTTGCTAGTTTGACATCTTGATTTATCTTTGAATAAATTTATAAATTTTATTTATCTCTACAATTTATTACCTAAATATGTCAAGTGTCTTATGTGTTTTACAAGTGATGAATGTCATCTCCTTGATTCTATTCTACTCTTGCATGTTTTGTGTGAGTGATATCTATTCTAACAGGTCTCATGAAGTGTATATGTTTATTAAGTATATTTTGAAGTGTGAGATGATTAATAGTGTCTAGGATTAGAACTAATTTTCACATACCTTGAGATATTCATATCAATCTAACTCCATGTAGAAACATGTATGCTATAAGAACATTGAGTTGAGGTTAGTTTTAGCAATCTTCTTTCTTAGTGCAAATACAAGTATGTTGGTGGAGTTATATTTGGTGTATCACCTTCATTAGTATAAGTTGATTTATGTTTATTTTTTCCATTTCCACCCCCAATAGTGATTATCCTAGTGTAATGTGTGATCTTAAAATATAGATCAAGGGGGCTAGCCCTTTCAAACATAGAGATCTATCTCTTGTAGTAGCTTGTCTAGTGCAAAGATAGTTTCATGTTATCCCAAATTTGGGAAGGTATATTTGAGTTATATAGGGTGAAAATTTTTGATATAAAAAGAAGAAACTATAAAAAAAGGTGGTAGGGTAAAACCTGAAATCAACCTTTTCAATCCATATCTAGAAAATGAGTTAGAATAGAAACATATAGACTTAATTGGTGAAAACACAAAAATAAAGAGATCATAAAAGTGAAAAATAATAAATAAAAATGTAACTTACTTAAGATAAAGTTTAAAAATAAATAAGTTGAGACACCCATCAAGAGGACACTAGTCAAGAAGAAGGATTTGGGAGATTTTACAGAAGGGCTGAGTAAGTGAACTAAGGGATGTCTGACAAAAGAAAAAAAAAAAGGCCAAAGAGAGTACCAAGGTTGTTACAATTGTGTAGTGTTTTAAGTTCTATTAGTTTTTTTTATTTCTTGGTTTTTTATTTCTTGTTATGTTTCTTTCTTCTATTTTGTTTTTTTATAACTTTGTCATTGTCCTAGTAGATAAGTGGTGGAGGTCTGGTATAATTTTATTTGTTTCTTATTTTAGCCTTGGTGGTTTTTATATCACATTTTAAACTCATCTAGTTTGTATTGTTTATCTATTAAATTTTTTATAGGTATATGATCTTTTAAAACATGTACTTTTACCCAATCAAATAAAAAACTTATTCCATTTTTATTATTAGTTAAATTTCCATATACATAACTATAACAATATGATCAAATTCTAGATAAATTATGAAAGTAATGAATTACAAGAAAATTATGAAGTTGAAAGTATAAAATACACTTAATTTTTAACTCTATAATTAAATATTAAGATAATATGAAAAAAACCAATTTTAACTTGATAAAAAAGACAAATAGACTTTCATTTGATCACATAGTCAATATAGACCCCATCCTGTGATTTATCGAACACTTATCAAATGACACATGTTGCCATGAGATACATATTATATGAAATTGATTATGAAACATCTGATTCGAAAAATTTCCTTATGATATATTAAAAAAATATTGAATTTTTATTTTATTTAATAAAACAAAAAATAAACATAGTTCAAGTTATGAGTAATGAATTTAGGGGTTCAAAATGTAGATTGTATATCATATGCAAATGAACTTCTCAAATGTAAATTTCTATCTTCTCAAAATTAAATTATCCAAAAAAACATAAATCATCTTATACAAACTACCTCATAACTAGATATTTATTTTATACCTTAACACAACATAAATATTATAAATTTTAGATGTAAACCGATTTTATAGAAAATAGAGAAAATTTTTAAGATCTAATTAATAAAATAAAATATTTCCTTATTTTTTAGAAAGGCCAACTTACTTATAGTAGTATAATCAAACCCTATAACTTTAATAATATCAAACAAATACTTATTTTATCTACTTTGAAACTTTAAACTAACTAATAACATTTAACATTCTAAGACTAAGATAGAATAAAGAACCATTAAACATATTGTATCTCAATATGTTATTATTCATTATCTAATTCTAATGTTATTAATTAAAATGGATGTTACCATTTCAACACCACCTAAATTAATTATAAGATAAAAAATAATATGCATAAGTCACAAAATAAAAACATCCAAAAAATATTCTTTTTGAGACTTGAAATATAAGATTAAAATCTCAGAAAAATAATTTTGTATGAATTGTAAACTACCACTAAAAACCAAGACTAATATATCCATTTATAAAAAACTTTCATGCCACTATAAAAACTGAAAATAAATGAAAAATTACATGTAGTTTATTGGAAAATAAAATTTAACATGATGGATGAAATGGATTGTTTTTCAAAATATAATCTTTATCCTTGAAAATATTTACCAATTAAAATTAACAATGAAAAAAATGACCATCTAAATCATTTGCATAAAACTACAAAAATAAATAAATAAACCTAACATACTTTTAATTCATTATTGTTTCGAAAATGATAAATGTGATGTTTATCAAAGACATAAACTTTTAGGTTTCGATAAATTTATATGTATTTCTTAGGATTTTTTATATTTTTATCTTACTCAAACAAATTTTTAATCACAAATTCATTTCAAATGTTAATAATAGTCCTACAACCAAGATTTTTAAAAAAAATTCCAAGCTAAAATTTGATATATTTGATATACAAAATAATATATCTTATTCATTTTACTACCAAAATCTTCAAAAAAAAAAAAACTAGAGAGTTCAAGTTCTAATAGAATATTGTGTTTTAAATGAAAAATTAAAAATAATTAACTAATTTATCTTGCTGCCGCTAACACAATATTTGCATTGAATGTGAATGGTCTAATTTAATTAATCTATCTCTGTGTCCACCTAATTTTTCATGTCAAAAAACATGAATATGATATAGTTAAACCTTTTAATTCACCATTACATGTGTTGGTCATGTTCTAAACATATAACATGTTTGAAACAAGCCAAGTTAGAAAATATCTAAGGTTTACCTCAATATTCCCTACCTTACACCATTTTTTTCCCCAAATTTATCCATGTAAAAATTACAATGCAATGACATATTATTATATACAAAATATCCATTAAATCGGTAATAGACAAATCTATAACTACATTGAATTAATTTGAATTTTACTAATGCATTGAAAAATATAGTGGCCAGAACATATTATTATTTATCACTATGATAATGAAATAACATCATAGTGTAATCAATATTTTTACTATATCACAATAATATTGATGCCAAACCTAACCAAAGTGATTAGTTAGAAGCACAACCTTGTCAAAGAAAATCCTATCCAAGGGTAAACAAATAAATCATTCTTTAAATAATAATGGTATTTATCAAATTATCAAACATATTAATGTAATATTGAAATGTAGCACACAAATACCAAATCAAACTTATAAATGAAATATTGAAAGCCAATACCAATGGTGAAAAAATTGAAATGTTGGTTCTAAAATGATAGGACTCCAATCAATGTAGTATTATCATACCCAAATGATGATATTTTGTATTAAATAATAATGTCTATAACCATGATTTATATTTAGGATTATGATATTTTTAATAAGATAATATTATAATAATGAACATAAACCAAACACGATGAAACATGTAAGTAAAAGTGTTTCAAAATAACAAAATGATATCCATCATTATTAAATATTAGATTATTAACTTGAATTACTTTCATTGTAAAATTTCATGATTATTTCCATTTTGAGAAACATACAATTTTGTATAATTTTTAAAGGTATCCATTGTAACTTTTATGTTGTGAAGAGAGAATTTATTTACATAAAATTGATCAATAATTTATACTATTTATTTTATTCACTTGAATGATTAATGTGACTATTACTTTGAAATCAATTGAAACATAATCAAAAATCAAATTTAGTCATAATTAAGGAAAAATGATTGTCAAGTGCTCAAAAATGTTGGCCCCCACTAATGCAATTATTAAATGTTATGATGTAAATCATCATATAAAAGATTTTTATATTACAAAATTTGAGAATAATGTTACTAAAATTTGACATAATATACATGGATCTAATGTTTGTTTCAGGGATGAAAATTATGGAAATCTAACTTGAACATATTCAAATTTGAATTCATCTATATTTTCATCATGTATGTGAAAAATTAACCCTACATTTATGGAAAGTAAGTATTAGGTTCATATAGTGTCCTTTATCTAAAATAATTCTTACAACTTGAAAATAATAATTAAATATATGAGCTAGTACATAATAATTTTAATTTAATCTCAAGGCTAAGGAATCCAAGCAAATATTTCAATTCCATTGTATTGAATAAATTATTTTCACCACCTTGTGTAGATACCTCATTTCTTCCACTTTGGTGTCATCACTATTTAAAAAATAAAATTCCTAAATTATTATCCACATTCACCCCAATTTCTTCCAATTGCCTAAAATTATCAATCTGATCATCATTTGTATCCTAAATTACAATAACATATATTTAATGAAAGTTTTTCATTATACCATGTCTAAATATTTGTCAATCACATCCTAAATTAGGTTAGCACTTTGAGACATTTCCCTTAGCCAATTCATCCACTAAATCAAATAAATAATGGACTTTATCTAATCCTAAAAAATATATTAGTTAATCATTTTTTTTTAATTAACTTATCTCATCAATAATGGAAAATTTTGAAATGCATAATTAATAAGTTTGCATAGATAGATAAACCATATTTTATATATCAAACTTTTGATGTCATCAACAGACCCACTTGTAAATTTAGAAATCATATTCCAAACTCTAAATGGCCTTCTCAAGGCAAATTTAATGCAAGGATAAAAGTGTGCAAGAAAGGTCTATGACATGCTTTTACACACTCTAGACTTTCATGAATAGAGTTCCTTACATTCTCTTACACACTCCAAACATGGAATAAAATGAGATGGAATACCTATAATCATCCATAGGTTTTGAAATTCATCCAAAAGTCCAAAATAAATTAAATAAACACTATAAATTGAGGGGTTACCCTCAATTCTTGACAATCTTATTCATGCAATTAGTTGTTTCCTAATTATCTAACCAAGATTCAATCCACATCCTTATTCATCACATGCAATTATCCATTTATAATGGGACATGTTTTATATTATATAATGTGCACCCACTAATAATTTTAGATATAATCGTAACTTTTAAACACTCCAATCAACAAGAGGAGGAGGATATAAAAGGTATAACTACTATTTGTATTGCAATTGTAATTACATTCCTTTTGTCTTGCTCAATATGAGGATACATGATTATATTAGTTAGATATTTAAATTTCATTTTTATTTATACTAAAAAATAATAATAACTTTTTCATGATGTTACATATGGTATGCTTGATATGTTTGTTTTATACTAACCATTACTAATTGTTAATCTAGTAGTGTTGTAAGTGTGTTTTTTGATAAACATTGCATTGAATAACTTCAAATTAGAATGCATACACTTATTGGTTCTCATTTGTGAATACTTGAAAAAAATTTATTACTAAAACAATATTCAAAACTAATGTTAGGGTGTGGAGCTAAAAGCTTCACCAAGGAGCATACTTAAACAGGTTCGGGTCTACACAGACGCCGGCGTCGGTCAGGAGCGACCGACGTCGGTTAGTAGCAGTTGCAGAGGCGCCGACGTCGGCGATATGGTCGACCGGCGACGGTCACAGGCGAACAGGCAGGAACCGATGTCGGTTACCTGCGTGTCCAAAAATCTATTTTCGTGGACGGCAGCGAGTGTTTGCATGATAAGTTTGAGTCGTGGACTCAAGCTTGCGTCTCTATTGTTAGCAATACTATTTTTAGAGCCCTTGTTCAAGAGGCTTAACTGTTTGTTGTAAGAGCATGCTCAAGTTTCCCTATTTTTCTATATGTAGGAAGATCTTCTTAGCTTAGAATTGTAGAGTGTGTGTAGAACTGTAAGAGTAGAACATTGTGAATGTTTGAAGGACAGTATAGAGTTGCATCAATCCAGGTTGTTGGATTTGAATGTACTTGAGAGTGAGCTCTTGAGGAATAGAGATCTAGTGAGAGATCTTGTGTGCATCTGAGAGAGGTGTGGAAGAACGAAGCTTCTTCATATTGTATTCCTATTGTAAAGAGTTTCAATACAAGTTTTCAGGGTGTTTTCTTGTATATCTTGTTCTGTGCTATTTATCATTTCAGTTACTTATCTATCTGATTTATTTCCGCATTTATTGCTTTCACAAGTGTAATCTATTGTTGGTTTGATCCCCCAACAAGTGGTATCAGAGCCTTGGTTACAGGTTACAGGTTACAGATTACAGGTTGCTCACAGGTGTTTCTGCAGGAATTTCTGTTTGAGTGGGAGAAGCAATGGCAGAAGAAAGTAAGCTGAGAATGGAAAAGTTTAATGGCAAGAACTACCAACATTGGAGAATGCAGATAGAGGACTATCTGTATCAGAAGGATCTCTACTTACCGTTAGGTGGGATAGCGAAGAAGCCCAAGGACATGGAGGATGAAGAATGGGAAGTTCTTGACAGAAAGGCTCTTGGGTCTATAAGACTGAGTCTGGCCTCCACTGTGATATGTAATTTGTCACAGGCAAAAACAACGGTAGAGTTGATGACCACGTTAGCAAATATGTATGAAAAACCCTCAGCTTCAAATAAGGTATATCTTATGAAGCAATTATTTAATTTGCGTATGAATGAAGGTGGATCTGTTTCTACTCATCTGAATGATTTCAATGGAATTGTTAATCAGTTAAGTTCTGTCAATATTGTATTTGAAGATGAAATAAAAGCTCTTTTGATATTATGTTCTTTGCCCGAAAGCTGGCATGGCTTAGTAATGGCAGTTTCTAATACTGCATCTGCATCAAATATTTTGAAAGTAGAAGATGTGGTTAGCGTTATCTTGAATGAGGAAATACGCAGGAAAAGCACAGAAGAGACATCTGGGAACGCTTTAAATTTTGAGAGCAGGGGAAGGCAAAAAGAAAAGAGCAAGAGGAGATCAAGATCTAAGTCTAAGGTGAGAGGAAGATCCAAATCCAGGAATGGCAGGAAGCCACAATGCTGGAACTGTGGAAAGATGGGGCACATAAGCAGAGATTGTTGGTCAAAGCCCAAGGAGGACAACCAACACGAAGGAAAAGAAGAAGCCAAGGTTGCAGGTATTGCACAGGATGCTTTAATTTTCTCTTTGCATAATAACATAGAATCTTGGGTATTAGATTCTGGTGCTTCTTTCCATGCTACCCCTAACAGAGAGTATTTCAGTGACTATATCCATGGAGATTTTGGAATAGTATACTTAGGGGATGATGAGCCTTGTAAGATTATTGGCAAAGGTAAAGTGCAGCTGAAGATGCAGAATGGCAACACATGGGTGTTGAGAGAAGTGATGCATGTTCCTAGTTTGAAGAGAAATTTGATTTCTGCAGGTAAGCTAGGTGATGAGGGTTGTACAGTAACTCTCACAGCAGATTCTTGGAAGGTGACCAAGGGTGCACTAGTTATGGCCAGAGGTAAGAGAGAAGGTACTCTCTACTTGTGTAATTGTGTTACTAACAAATCTCCTTCAGTTTTATCTACTTCAGGTGTGGATTGTAAATTGTGGCACTCAAGGCTTGGCCACATGAGTGAGAAGGGGATGTCAATACTTAAGTCTAAAGGTATGCTTTCAGATTTGAAAAGTATGGATCTAGAGTTTTGTGAGCACTGTGTATTTGGGAAATAGAAAAGGGTTAGTTTTCTTAAGACCGGGTCTACTAAGAAAAGGCAGAAGTTGCAGCTTGTTCACACAGACGTGTGGGGACCGGCTCAGGTAGCCTCTATTGGCGGATCACGGTACTATGTTACATTCATAGATGACGCCACAAGAAAGGTATGGATCTACTGTATTAAAAAGAAATCTGATGTTTTTGAGACTTTTAAGTTTTGGAAAGCCATGGTTGAGAATGAAACAGGCAGAAAGTTAAAGTGCTTGAGATCTGATAATGGCGGTGAGTTCTGCAGTCTTAAGTTCAAATTGTATTGTTATACACAAGGAATCCGTAGGCAAAGGATGGTTCCAAGGACACCTCAGCAGAATGGTATTGCTGAAAGGATGAACAGAACTATCATGGAGCGTGCAAGATGTATGAGATTGCATGCAGGGTTGCCCTTAGAGTTTTGGGCAGAGGCAGTTGACACCGCAGTGTACCTGATTAACAGAGGACCTTCTATAGCTCTGGATGGTGGAATTCTAGAAGAGGCATGGACAGGTAAAAAGGTAGATCTTTCATATCTCAAAGTCTTTGGTAGTGAAGCCTTTGTGCATATAGATAAGGAAAATAGAAAGAAGCTTGATCCTAAGTCTATGAGGTGCACGTTTATAGGCTATGGCTCAGATGATTTTGGTTTCAGATTTTGGAATCTAGGAACTAACAAGGTAATCAGGAGCCGTGATGTTGTTTTCAATGAAAGAGTGATGTACAGTGATCAGATAAGGAAGCTGGATCAATCTGGGCAGAGCAATAGTGAATTGGACGAAGTTATGGTCCAAAATGAGCTCGCGGGAAAAAGAAATAATCACTTGCAGGAAAACACAGAGACCGACGTCGGCAGGGTTGTAACCGGCGTCGGCAGTACAGAAACCGATGTCGGTCATACAGAGACCGACGTCGGCAGACCAGGCACCGAGGTCGGTCAGGAAGAACCGACGATGGTGAGTGACAGGTCTACAGGTGGCCGAGGTCGGTCACTGTCAGAAAAATTGGGTGGACAGATTGTTGAAAACAAGTCCAAGACACCCACCAGGAGGTCTAAAAGGGTAAGTAAGCCTCCAATTAGATATTCTCCTTCCTTATATTATTTATTGCTAACCGATGGTGGAGAACCAGAAAGTTTTGAAGAAGCATTACAGGTGGAGTCCAGGAGTAAGTGGGAGCGTGGCATGGTTGAGGAGATGGAGTCCTTAAGAGAGAACCAAACATGGGATTTGGTTGAATTGCCAGCTGGTAAGAGAACACTGAAGAACAGATGGACCTACAGGTTGAAGGAAAGTGAGGATGGTCAGATGCGATATAAGGCCAGATTAGTGGTAAAAGGATTTGCACAAAAGCCAGGTATTGACTTTGGTGAAATTTTTTCTCCTGTTGTTAAGATGACTTCAATAAGGGTTGTATTGTCTTTGGTTGCTTTTGAGGATTTGCATCTCGAGCAGCTAGATGTTAAGACAGCATTTCTTCATGGAGATTTGGATGAGGAAATTTATATGGAACAGCCAGAAGGTTTCGAGGTCAAGGGTAAGGAGAAATTTGTGTGCAGGTTAAAGAAAAGCTTGTATGGCCTCAAGCAAGCTCCAAGGCAATGGTATTTGAAATTTGACAGGTTTATGACTGAGCATGGCTACAGTAGGTGTCAATCAGACCATTGTGTATATTTCAAGAGATTTGATAATGGTAGATATATTATTCTATTGTTGTATGTAGATGACATGCTGGTTGCAGGGTCTCACATGCAGGATATCTCTGAGCTCAAGGAGAAGTTAGCTCAAAAGTTTGCCATGAAAGATTTGGGAGCAGCTAAGAAGATCCTTGGCATGAGCATTAGGAGAGACAGGAAAAATCACAGGTTGATATTGTCTCAAGAAGATTATGTGAATAAGGTGTTGGAGAGGTTTAATATGCAGGATGCAAAACCGGTGAGTACACCTATGGCTGGACATTTTAAGCTAAGCAAAGAACAATGTCCCAATTCACATGATGAGGTAGAGTACATGAGTACAGTTCCATATTCTTCCGCAGTAGGGAGTTTGATGTATGCAATGGTATGTACTAGACCAGATATTGCCCAAGCAGTGGGAGTAGTAAGCAAGTATATGGCCAATCCAGGTAAGGAACATTGGAAAGCGGTTCAATGGATCCTTAGATATCTGAGAGGAACCAGCAGCAAGCACCTATGCTATGGAGGTTCAGATACTTCTCTACATGGCTATGTAGATTCAGATATGGCAGGGGATTTGGATGGCAGGAGGAGCACCACAGGTTATGTTTTTACTGTAGGTGGATCGGCAGTTAGTTGGATATCTAAGTTGCAGAAGGTTGTAGCCTTGTCAACTACAGAAGCAGAATACATTGCAGCTACAGAAGCTAGCAAGGAGATGATATGGATGACACGGTTCATGGAAGAGCTTGGAAGGGAGCATGGGAGTTGCAGATTGTACAGTGACAGTCAGAGTGCAATCCATTTGGCCAAGAACTCAGCGTTTCACTCTAGAACCAAGCACATACAGCTAAGGTACCACTTCATACGGCAGGTATTGGAAGATGGTGAGTTGAAGCTGGAGAAAATTCATACAGACAAGAATCCTGCTGATATGCTAACAAAGCCGGTTACGATGGAGAAGTTGAATCTTCATTCAACTTCTATTGGTCTTCATGATTGAGTTGAAGATGGAGGAGCAAGAAGATGATGCTGTACATGTTGGTGCAGCTGGTTTATCTCCAAGTGGGAGATTGTTAGGGTGTGGAGCTAAAAGCTTCACCAAGGAGCATACTTAAACAGGTTCGGGTCTACACAGACGCCGGCGTCGGTCAGGAGCGACCGACGTCGGTTAGTAGCAGTTGCAGAGGCGCCGACGTCGGCGATATGGTCGACCGGCGACGGTCACAGGCGAACAGGCAGGAACCGATGTCGGTTACCTGCGTGTCCAGAAATCTATTTTCGTGGACGGCAGCGAGTGTTTGCATGATAAGTTTGAGTCGTGGACTCAAGCTTGCGTCTCTATTGTTAGCAATACTATTTTTAGAGCCCTTGTTCAAGAGGCTTAACTGTTTGTTGTAAGAGCATGCTCAAGTTTCCCTATTTTTCTATATGTAGGAAGATCTTCTTAGCTTAGAATTGTAGAGTGTGTGTAGAACTGTAAGAGTAGAACATTGTGAATGTTTGAAGGACAGTATAGAGTTGCATTAATCCAGGTTGTTGGATTTGAATGTACTTGAGAGTGAGCTCTTGAGGAATAGAGATCTAGTGAGAGATCTTGTGTGCATCTGAGAGAGGTGTGGAAGAACGAAGCTTCTTCATATTGTATTCCTATTGTAAAGAGTTTCAATACAAGTTTTCAGGGTGTTTTCTTGTATATCTTGTTCTGTGCTATTTATCATTTCAGTTACTTATCTATCTAATTTATTTCCGCATTTATTGCTTTCACAAGTGTAATCTATTGTTGGTTTGATCCCCCAACAACTAATTTCTAATGAATTACTGTGCCATTATTTGAATCATTAGTTATTAGTAAACAAAGCTAAAATTAGTCAATTACAAGAAACTTGCATGCCAAGTTAAAGTTAAATTAAGACCTTTAATTAAAAACTAAATAAATTAAAATTAAACTCCTAAAAATATAAATCTTAAAATAGAATTAAAAAAATATAACTCTAAAAATATAATTATTACTAAAGTAACTTTAAATTTAGTTAACTAAACATTTAGTGAACTTGACTCTAATAAGCACTTATAGATATTTTTTAAAAATTTCCTCGAACGTGTCTAAAATTTAGAAAATAATTAATCTTGGAAAAAATAAATATAATAACCATCCTAAAATAATATAACACTAATTAAATCAATTATAACATTACTAATCAAGTGCCAACATTGGCATCATACCCAACATTCCATCCTTTCATGCAAAGAAGAGGGATGCCTATTATCTCCTTAAGTCTTCCATGAATCCACATATGCAATACATTTATTATAATATTATCAAATTGAGATTAAATTATCACATACTAAATTATAAAGTATTTATCATGATCGATTCTATGATAAAATGATTTCTTATTTCAATATGTTTAATTGTAGCATGAAAACTAGATTCTTGGCCAATTGGATTGCCTCAATGTTATCAAAAAACAAAATCACATTGGCTCAAGTTGAAATTATCTAAAATAAGACAAGAGTATCATTATAAATAATATTTTTGTGAAATATTATGTAAAGGATATATATTTAGATTTAGTAGAGGATAAAGAAACTGTATCTTATTTCTTTGAAGACTATGAAACCAACCCACTTCGCAATGTTAATCAATAACCTAGAGTTGAATTTTTTTCGTCAAGAAATCCTCCCCAATATGAATATTTATATCCAATTATATATAATTTAATTAATATTATTAAATTAATACCATGATCATAAATACCTCTTACATATCTTAAAATTATTTTCACTGCTTTCAAATGTTTGAGTCACAGGTTACCCATAATTATATAAATTAGTGAAACCCCATGATTGATATCACGTCATAATGAGATACATCAAAACTAAAAAAATATATTCTAAAATTATTTTTATCCACTAAATTACTCCCAACTTCTCTCATTATATTTTTTCCACTTACAAAATGAGTCTCCATGGGCTTAAACTTTTTAATATTGTACTTTTTAACATGTTTTGGGCATACTTGGCTTTCCAAATGAATAATTCCTCTTTATTTTTATGGAATTACATTAAAATAAAGTAAATAATAATTTTAATATTAGTCTTGTAAAATTATAACTTTATATCTTCCTTAAATCTATTCAACATCTCCAGAGAGATACCTATAAAGATACAGACATATACATAGAGATAAACATATGTAACATTAGAACCTAATACTTATATGAAAAGAGTTGGTTCATTTTTAACTCTTAAAAATAATTTATCCAATAACCAAATATAAACTATTTATTGTTAATCTCTTGGATCTTAATTCATCTCATAAGAATCCTTATTCAATTTATACACCCAAAAGTATTTACCTTTTGCCTAAAAAACTCCTGGTTGCCCCACATATAGTTATTATTCAATAAATCCATTTAGAAATGAAATTTTGACATATATTTTACGTATTTTACATATTTTATGCGTATGTATATAAATAATTAGGCTTATAGTATCTTGATGTTCTATACATGCATAGGTTTTCTCATAATCAATCTGGTATGTTTATACAAATCCTTTTTCAACTAGTCTAACTATTATCTTTTCAAGTGTTCCATCTCTCTTGTATTTGGTATTATATATTTTTAATTGTTCCATCTCTCTTGACTTTGGTATTATAGACTCACTTGGTTCCTATGGTGTATTTATTTAATGAATTATGAATAAGATTCCATATATCATTCCTATCAATTAAATACATATCTAATTTCATAGCATTAACCCTCTTTTATTTTACATATATTTTTCATAACTTTTAGGTTCACTAGCCATAAATGATAATGAGATTTTTTTTCATGATAAGCATCATCAAAAAATTACCTTCCTAATGTTGAAGCCTTTTAATCCTTATCTCATAGTTATTATATAAAATTTGAATCGTTAGGTGTGGATTCAAAAAAATGTTAGTCTCATTTAATGATGGTGAAGACTTATAATAATTCTCTCAAAGTTATGATCTAATATTTTAATTGGATAGATGTTGATTCAACAAATTTGAGTTGGTATTATTTATTGTTGAAGTAGAAACGTGTGTAGGATTTTAAGCACTCAAAATAAAATTTAGGAGTATTCCCCATTCAGTTATGAATTATATATATACATGATTAGAATAAACATAAACCTCTATTAAAAATAATTACAATCCATAGAAACAATTATGTATTTATTAGTAGGATTATAAAATTTTTATGTTTTGCTCTCATCATTATAACATGTGAAATTGTGATCAATACTCTTAGGATATATATTTGGATAAAAATAAACATCATCTATTTCACACTTACCATGAATTTTGGTGATTTTCAAGATATAAATTCCTTTAATTTAATGGACTTTACATGTTCTAATTGCACCTGAATTTTGAAGGAATCATTTAATTTGTTGAAACTATCTTTGTGACTTGTAATTTGATTTGAAAAAACTGAATCAAGAGAAAATCAATTTCATCCTCTATTCTAAAAACATATGTGAGACAATAATATAATTTATCTTTCTCCTCACTTTGTTTAGCTTGTACTGTCTTCTCTTCATCTTATTGATTATCTTGATTCTTAGCTACTAGTATACTGTAATATTTTATAAAGTGTCTTGGTTTTTTAAAATAATGACAAGTAAGTTATCTCTCACTTTTATCTATAAAGTTAGATTAATTTTTCCAATTTTAATTTGAGTTTTTAAAACTCTCATGATTTTTATATTTATTTTTATCTTTTTTATTTTGAAACCTTGTCTTGGTATCAAGTGCTTATTATTGATCATGTTATAAATCACCTACATATAGTCTCATTGTACCTTCATGAGACAAGAGAGAACCCACTAACTCATCAAAATATAAAATGTTAATGTCCTTAAAATCCTCAAGAATTATCATAATATGTAACCATATTTGACTTAAATGTCTCAAAAAATTTATTACTATAATTTTATCTTTATAGTTTCACCACAAACCTTCATTATATAGACTATGTCATTTATCCTTATTAAATATTATCCAATTCCTTCATTATCTAACATTCCCAAATTTCAAAATTATTTTTAGTAGTTTAAATTTTTTATTATATTAACTTAATATATCCTTGATATGAATTTTCCAATGTATTCCATGCCTCATGGGCATTATTTCATGATGAAAGTTGTAGATGGATGTTAGGGTCTATGGCATTATAAAAATAGAATAAAGTGTGTGCATTTACATTTTATTCATTCTTTTTTTGTTATTTTATAATATTGAGTTAAGGTAGTAAAATATTAATTACCCATGGATAACATTATCCCAAACTAATTTCTATATAATAATTATCTTAAAATGATCTCTCTAATATTTAAAGTTATCACCTTTGAAGAAGGGAATATTCATAGAAAAAGAATTTAAATAATCCATGATACTATTCATAATGTCTTAAAATCATTTTGAATGTTTATTTAATTATGATATGATACCAAATGAAGGTTTTTAGTATGATAGGTGAATGAAAGATAAATAAGATAGATAAAAAACTTATCTTACTTAGTAATATCCAAGCTTGGAAAAGGTAATAAACTAAAAATATGCTTAACAATACTTTGTTATATCAGAGTCATGACAAATTATGGATCTACTAAACCTAACTAATGGATATATTACTAAATAATAAAAAAATAGATGTTTCTAAGGACACTATTCAAATTCCATCATGTAATAACCCTAGATAGGTATTATAATGTTATAAATGGAAAATATCTAATCTAATAAACAAACATACAAGCTAATCTAGTAAATAAACATGCAAGATAATGTAGTGATCACTAAATATTTTGACCCAAATGGGGAATATAATTAAAAATAGAGATATTTATATTCAAGATAATATAGAATTAATCTAATAAATGAGAGATAAAAATAAATCCATTAGTTATGCAACATATACATATCAAAATTAAGGGCTATGAGTATACTTACCTTGTTGAAGCGAACCCACCATGCCCTAATCTATCCCTAGGCAAATGGTGCTTTGCAAGAGGTTTTTGTGTCTTGTAAGGATCACAAGGATAAATCAATTCTAGGCTATAATATTTCTCTTATGCAACCAAGATCTCCACAAGATGAATTCTAATACTTCAATGCAAAAACATAAGCAATGAAACATCCAAATGATAGTATAAGAATATTTGTGAGATGTAATGATGCAAAATGAAATCATTCTCCATTTAGAAATGAAATTAAGGGAGTATTTATAACTAATTATTTACCCCAAGCCCTCCTATAATTTATCCAACAAGGTTAGTTAGGTTGATCTTGATTGATGATAAATAGATTCGTTAGTCCTTGAATTAGGTCATCTTTTGCTAATGAAGTTTTGTATCATGTGATAGATACCTAATAAGGTTTATTGGGTCAACATAGTATAAGAATGAGTAAAAGGGGTATTTATTTAGGTAAGGTATATTTTGGATGATAAATCTATTAAGGGAATATATAAGTGGGTTTTTATTACTTAAAGAATTATACAAGGGTATATTTTAGTGGTTTTAGGAAATGGTATAAGGGCCACCAATCTTTATAATACCTAAAGTTCTACCAAATCCTTTATCAATGTACCCTTTAAGTCATGCATTCAAAGAGATTAAGAATTGATAGGTTCTTATAAGAGAAAAGTGTCAATAAATGATAAAGTTAAAAATATTATATATGTATATATTGCCCATTCAAATCTCGTTATTTGTCATGTAGTTATAACATGGGATGGTGATTTGAGAAGAATAGAGAAACACATAATGTTGAGATAATAAACTATAGGAAAAATAATAAATTGAAATGAAATTAAGGAAATAATTGAAATAATTTGAGAGAATCATATTCATATCTTGAATTACCTTTATCATTTCATGGTTGTCTATTGTATATTTAGTCTTGATCATGTAGGGTGCATTAACTAATTTATACAAACCCTAAAGATATAAACTAAAGATCAAAAACAAATAATTGTAGTGAAATAAAAATAAATGAACTTTGCATAACTAAATAATTCACTTGGATAATTGGTAAGCCAGGGTGTTAAATGCTTAGTTAGAACCAAAATACCAAGTAAAAATGGATAAAATTAGAGTAAGTTGGGTAACTAAAAATCCAAGGCTAAAAAATGACCAAGAAATATAAATAAGTTTACCTTAACTAATAATAAGTAACAAACCATATCAAACTAAAGACACATTTAATTGAAATAATAGTTCAAGATCAATGTAAAATAAATAAAAAATAATACTTCAACAAATATCTAAAAAGAAAATTAATTAAAACAACATTGATTAATGATAAATGATAATCCATACTCATTTAACAATGGAAAAATTGAATAGAGAAAAAGAATAAAATTATCCAAAAAATAGTGGTAAACTTATAATTTAAAATAAAACCAAGGAAATCTGAGAAGGAGAAATCAATAGTTTAAATAAGTAATATATAGTCTCTTAAAGATAAAACTTTTATTATTCATATTGAGCAAACCAAAACAAATTTATTATGAGCATGTATGAAAAGAGATAAAGAATAAGGAATATATAAGTTGGGAAACACATTTAGAAACAAATTTTCCTATCAAGGGGTAGTATTAAATGGGTGGTGAAGGAAATGTAGGTGATAACAAGGTAGGAAATATTTATTGGAATTAAGAAAATAAAATCAAGTTGGAAGACACAAAGAATTTTGACATTAAGGAATCTAGATATCTTCCCTTAGCTACAAAAATTTGGGTTATATAGTCAAGTATAAGTATCATCCCATGAAGGATATTTTAAATAAAAGTAAAATGGACCTACCTTCACATAACATTTTTCCTATTCCTAAAGACCCCTTATAGGGCCATTGGTCATCTGTGAAGATTGGGTACTATTATCAAACTAAATTTCATCCTTGAGGAGGATATTCAATCCTGCTCACATAGGTGAAATCATGGAGACAAATCTAGGCTATGGGTGACCTAATCAATGAGGTGAATCTCTAGATAGGGATAGTTCCCTTGATACTTCACCTTGAAACTACAACTAATCCTATTTAATATTAAGGAAAGGGATATAGAAAGAAATTAAATAAAAATAAAGAGGTGATTCAATAAATTAATACCTTCCACTTGCCTAACTACACTACAAAGATGAAAAAATATTGAAACCTAACACACTAACTCAATATGAGTCTTTAAGCATCAATATTACAATATGAAGGTGCAAATCAAGACAATAACTAATAGGGGATGATAAAGAGGTATCATAGGAGATACTAATGAATAAATATCCACACTTAGTTAATGTAAGACCATCTAACACACTCAATATGACTAAAACCTACAAATAGGTAACGAAATATGAAAAATTAAAGAGAGATATGACACTACTACTAAAATTCATCAACTAATCATGATATATACAATAATTGAAGCATTAAATAGGTTATAAATTAGATTTTATTCATATCAAAGATAAGTAAACATTTTTATATGAGTAGTGATTTCTCATAATTAGGTTGATGATCCCCTTTTCAATCCTTACAAGGCCATACATAGAGAAATGAAAGAGGAAAGAGAGAAAAGACATAGAGAATCAATGATGACTATCAGCTAATAATGAATCAAGTTACAAATAAGCAAGTAGGTAGATCTATTAACTCTCTTCAACATGTGTCATCTTGGTCTAATCCTCCTCTTCATCAAGGTGGATTAAAGTGACTTTTGACCTCCTCATTACTGATCTTTCTTCATTTCAAACTTCCCTTTATTGATTTGAGAGTTACAAACTTCATGCATTGACACATGTCCACCTAACTTCCTTGGTAACTTACTATGCCATTATTGGATTCTCACTATTTATCTCATCTTGAAAAGAGTGATCCTTAGAGCTCATACTCCTTCACATTAAGTTTTTCTATTAGAGACCTCAAAATTCTTAATCATGACTTGTTTGAGGCCATGATAAGAAAGGCATCAAGGGTTGATTTATCTCTCATACTATGTCTAAATATTTATTGAAGATTTCCTTTGTCTAATATTGTGAATAATTAAAAGAGGCCTCATACAACCTTTAAATTTCTTTAATAATGTTAAGAGAATATTTGTGTAACTTAACTAATGAAAGAGTGATTTGGTATTGGAGATCTAAGCAAAAAAGACATTCTATTCTAGAACTATCTTAGTTGCTTATATCTTATCCTATAACCTTAAGATCATTTCCAATGGATTTTTATAGTCATAATAACTCTTACCAAGCTTATAAGGTCCTTTCAAATGATCAATATCCTTAATTATCTCATATTCCTATAAATATGCCTAAAACTACCACTTACAAACCCTCTTCCATACTTAGTCCTCTTCACATGTGCAAAAATTTTAATCCCATATATACCTATGAGACTAAAAATTACCAAAAAATACTTCCAAGTCCAATAAAATGCATTAGGATCACTTAAATAGAAAAATTTAGTCATCAAGTCCTTAAAAGGGTTCTAGGAGGGTTTAAAGGTGTTTATCTTATTAACGATTATTCATAAAGTTGAGGCCCTCAAATTATGATCTAATTCCACTAATTTTGATGGAATATGGTCTAATAACACATCAAATAGATATTGGAAATCACTTAATTTATCACTAGGGTTCACATGAAGTGAAACTAACCTCTTGGGTTTCTTACAAGGTTCTAGGAGAATTATGAGTGATCTCCCTTCTTAAGCATAATTTATAAAGCTATGTGATTTTATAGGTTTTTTAGGCCTAGGTATTTTAAGCCTAGAAAATGATGAAATAATAATATGAAAATAATGTTAAAACCCCTATACATATTACACATTGTGATTAGGATCCCCTTCAAATTATCAATAAATTTCCAAGCAAAGAAAATTTCTTCAAGTTGGCAAACATGGTATGTTTCGATCAAGAAATAGGTTTTTTAGGCATATAAGTCTTCAAAATTTATATATTTTTCATTATATTTACTTATAATATGTTAAAAACATGACTATCATGCATAAAAATGCTATTCCATGTGACTTGAGGCTTCACGATGCTTAATCTTGCATGTTCTACTTGTAGGTACTTAAGTGAGGTTTAAGGTCTAATTAAGCTTCTTCACCTAGAACTATATTTTATCACTTTGAAGACATGAATATATTAATGAAACTTTTTAAACACTATGTGTATGTCTCTTTTATTATTTACAATGACATACCAGCTTCATTCAACACAGTAAGTGTACTTTTCTCCATTTCACCTATAAAAGGACTGTAGCTTTTCTTAGGCCTAATACCCCAATAAACCTTGAAAATTCCTTTATTGGATGGAGTATTATTAAACACAAGGAGTAAAAAAATTATCCATATTTTTATTCAATACATCCACACCCCAAATAAATCTCAGATTTCACATTCAATGGAGAATATGCCTCATTTGCTTAAGAGAGTTCAGGTAAGCATGTAGGATTTTCTCTAGGCCTAATACTTGTTAGGATCCAATAATGGATATTTTACTCAATTTTTATAATTAATATATCATACACAAACATTAATAATTCTTATACATGGATTCCACACTTCATTTTATCCTCAAACCTCATATTAATGCAAGGTTTTCCTTTTTTGATAAAAAAATGTGGACTGCAGACCTGTAGGTCTACATTCACTTTTATTTAAATAACTTGTAACATATAATAGACTTATTTAAAATTAATTTAAAAATAAACATGATTCATAACCCCTCCATGCCTTTGATATGCCTAATTTTCCTTGGGAACTTTGGTAGATGTACCACAATCATGTTTCTTTACATTTGCATAGGGTGCTTACAAAGTGAAAAATGTTTTTTTAAGATCTGAATGTCTCTAAAGATCATGTTTAAACTTTAATCACAACTTTATATACTTTTTAAATAAATCTATTCACCTTGTTCTATACTCTAAAAATTTACTTCTCGTGAAGATAATGAGAAATTCTACCTCTAAACTTGCAACCTAAGGCATTCTCATGGACACCTATACATATTGCAACTTGATATCTTATGAGCATTAAGGATACATCCTAGTGACCCTATGATATATTTAATATGTATGATTATAGATTTATAATATACTAATGTACTCCCAAATATATTAAACTATGCCATAGATATCAAACCTTGCTCATTCAAGACTACAAAATATCTCATATAGAGGTTTCTTGGATCTTATGGGAATTTAGGTAGCTTTTGATGAATTTGAAAGCAAGAGATAGATGTGAAGGAAACTTGAGATCCTACCTATCGGTTCCTAGTTGTACACCTCATACACTTAGCCTTGAATAATTAAAGGAAAATGGCAAGTAATGATGGAAACCCCACTAGAATGTCATTGTAGCCGGGGAAGGGCTTTGCATCAAGATTAGATTGAATGTATAAAATGACTAAGAGGCAACTACAAAGGGTATTATTAGAGTCTTAATTCTTTTGGCTCTACCTAAAACAAGGTGAGAGAACCTATGGGGTAGCTTTCTCACATGGATGGATTTTGTAATTCAATCTCCATGGGGATTCTTGGCATAAGGGGTAAATATGACTAGAGCATAATAAATTTTGCACACTTCACCTATAAAGGGTTGTCACATGAAATGTACAAATTCTCTATGTCATACACAATCTATTAAAGATAGATGAAATTATGACTTTAATCTTCATTCTGAAGAATCTTCAACAACAAAGGGACTAAATAAAATATTATAATGCAAGGATTTAAATCAGAAACCACAAACACATTCCAAATAGGCAAGATATTATGCATTTACAAGACAAATAATATGTAGAGTATGTAATGGATGGATTATTTACAAGGTAGGATAGGGTATAATGAGTTAGATGATTAAAAATAATTAGGGTGGCATGCTATCAAAAAACAAGGTATCTATAAATATTTCATGACAATATTCATCAATAAATATGTAGGAAAACTTCAAATGGAATATAATGGTAAGCACCAAATGATCCTTAAGAGACTAGAACATACACTAAAACTAATCTTTTAAATACTTTCTTTTGCTAAACTCATGAACTCAAGGTGCCCTTAAAAGGCATTCAAGAATAGGATTCCAAATATAACTACATAGAGGGATTTATAACGTAGGTACATTCTCAGAATCATAACCTAGGTACATGCTCAGAATGATAACTAGTAATGAACCCAAACCCAAATATCCAATTAATAAAACTTGTAAAACATATCATTGCATTTCATTACTCAGATACAATAAAGAAACACAAATATTTTATATTGACTTCAAAATAAATATTACAAACATTAACACTTCAAAATTCTACCATGGGGACAAGCATGGCGAGATTTCTATCTTGACAAGAGAGACATAAACATGGTCTCAAAGCTTGTTAATGGCTATATAGCTGTAACCACCTCAACAAGAGAAACAAAATATACACATAGTGATTGATCTAAAAACAACTTCTATAGAACTTATACTTAGGAAAATTGGATGGCTAAAATGACATATAACAACCACAATCCAAAAACGACCTTAGAATAGAGGACAAAACCCCTATTTATACCTTTTTTGAATCTAGAATTATGGGTCACAGTTTACAAAATTGTAAAATAAGCCTTCAAGTCTACCAAGATACTTACAGCTAGAAAATATTCCATGCCACATCTAAGATCTTTATCCACTTGAAAGAAAATAATCATTCTTGCAACTTCCTTTACAAGCAATGATGAATATTTGTAATAAACCCTTTAATTTCATGGATGGAAAAATCTTCATAACGGAGGCCCAAACAACTATTTATCATCATATGCAACTACTTGGAGATCCTTTTGACCACTCACTGGCATAGTTGGAGGGAGAAAATCATTTAAAAATCCAAATAGATTTTGTCCTAATGTGTAACTCATTTGGAAATGATCTCCTATTAATTGATTCCAAATCATAAAAACCTTTAGATAGGAAATATCTTCTTTATGTATGACAAGGAAAATACCATTACCTATAATGATGGTTTAATATATTATTTAATTATGACATGAAACAAAAAATGATCTGTAATCATGATTATAAATATTCACTCTAGAATGGTAGTTAGGCATTCTTCTATACTTTGAATTATTTCCATGTCATTGAATCAACCGTAAATTTTAACTTTTAAACCAAATATTACCACATACTAACATTTATCACACCACATCAAATCCAATTGGGAATTTTTGGGGCTTAAGAGTGATGAAGTTGATTGATTGGCCCCTATATAGACACTTATGACATCCTCATGTAATTCGACCCCTTCAAAAATTCCACATCAGCTCACATCATTAGATCATATTTGCTTGAGTAAATATGAGTTATAAATCATGAATGAGATGCTCAATTTCTAAATTTGTGGCATGTCTTTATGCCACTTGACATTTTTGTGTTTTCCCATAGGATCCTTGACATTTAAACCTTAACTATGCACCATCATATCTAGCTAGGGAGAGAAAATGCACTCCATTAGATCATGATCTAAGGGGTGGAGCATCATTGGATGCTGCCTTTTACTTATCCCAAAGGATATGCCACTTGGTAGACTTGCAAGCTTCTTATGTACTTTGAAGATAGTCTCTACTAATTTGAGTACCCTCATACCACATGAAAGTATCTCATTTGATCTCAAGTCCCACTGAACTATCAATTACTAACTTACACCATCATATCTTTTTGCTCTACACAAACACATATTGTTATATTTTCCTCCATTTGAAAACAAATGGCTACTTTACGAGGTCTAAAATTAATGATCACATGACTATTTTTGAACATTTTAATCCTAATGTCTAGTCCTTGCATCTTAAATTTGACATCTACATGCTTCTCAAAAGACATCCACAAGATTGTCATACTTACAATTTAGAAATTTATTCAAGACTTTATTCCATGGTAATTTGGTCTGATTCTTTATCTTTAGCATTCCTGCTTTCATCAGCCCTTTAGTCTTTAGAATAATTTTCTTAGGCCCTTCCTTTGTCTTCATTTTTTCTTTGGCATAAGTATCCCATAACAATTCTTTCAGGCATTCTATTAAGACAATTGTCATGGATAAAATGTCTGAGATGATTTCCCTAAAGGATTTGAACTTCACACTTTCCCACAAGAATTGAACTTTACACTTTTCTCGAATAATTTCAGTTCTTTCAAAATTTCACCTTCATTAGAAAAATTGTTTCAAACATTGTGTCTAAAATAAATTCCCCTAAAGAAAATAGTCTTTTACACTCTTACTAAAGGAATTGGATCTCTGCACTTTTGCCAAAATAATTGAGACTTAGATCCTTTTGGAATGGCCTTAGATCTATTTAAAATTCCCTTTGGACTTATTTCAAGTGTCCTTCACCATCCAGACATATCCTTCAGACTTTTTGAAGGTGCCCTTCAAGAATTTTGCAATGGTAACATGCCCAAAATAAATGATCCTTTAGAAATTTTATAAAGGAAAAATGATCCTTCAAACTTTTTATAGATACTTTGGCTGAAGTAAATAGGTCTTTATAATTCTTTTAGGCCTTTTTGTGTGGGAAAAATAATCGAAGGGTAATTTCTCTTTAGACTTTTTACCATGGATAAAAAGTTTGAAACAAATAAGAATTTGCACCTTTTTCCAAAATAAAAATTTATTTTAGGGTTTTTATGTGGATAAAATGCTTAAAGGGTAAGTTCCCTTTGAACTTTTTTCCACAAATAAAAAGTCCAAAACAAATGACCCTTCAAATCTTTTATGAAATATTTAGCCCAAAATAAATAAGACATTGAATTCTTTCAGACTTTTTTGCAATAAAAAAAACTTCAATGGAAATAATTCTTTGGACTTTTTGTCCAAGATAAAAATCCTAAAGACCTATTTCCAATAGACATTGTGTTCATGCAAACCACCTAAAAAGGCTAAACGAAAAACACATTTGCCAAGCAAAGACCAAGTAAAGGGATTATTTTTACATGAACTTGACATTCTAAAGGAACACTTGGAGATGGAAGTTAGGCTAAGGACATAGTCATTTGCACTTACAAGGTCCCAATTACCTTAGTATAATTTTTGGCACTAATACTAGCTCTCATTCAGAGATGCATACACCTTGTGGGTATGTAAATAACCATATAATAGAATACTAGGTGCTAGTCCATTAATATACAGAGTCGAGACTTAGTAATTTTTAGAAAACATCCATGAAGGGTAAATAAAACATGGTGGACTTAAAAAAATAGATCAAGAATATTTTAAAATGAAGACACAATAGAAGCACAAAGACAAACTATACAGATAAGGTCTAAAGTAGAAGGTAAATAAAGAAATAGAAAGATAGAGCAACAAAACACAATACAATATGGTACACATATTACAAAAAAACTCAATCAAAGAAGTGTTTTAAATGTCTTCCATTGACTGGAAGCTCCAATATTTCACCATACATACCTTTCAAAAAGAAAGTATGTTCCCCAATCTGGCAGTCAATAAAATAAGGACCCATCCACAAGGCATCAAACTTTCCATGATTTCCTTTCTTCCCATACTTATTGTCTCAAAGTAGAACCAGATTGCCTACTTAGAATATTCTTGGAGTGACCTTCCTATCAAATATATTCTTTAGAATCTCTTTGAATTTGAGGTGTCTTTCATGAGCTTGTCTTCAAATTTCATCAAGTTCAATAATCTTGTTCACCCTACTTTCATAATGGTGGATTTTCTCATCCTCTTCTAGTTACTACATGAGATGATAGGTTGACAACTATAAATTCATAGGAAGAATTACTTAAGATCCATAAACAAGCTTAAAATGCCTTCTTTGTTTAGCTCTCTTAGGTTTAATCCTATCAACCCATAATGTAGCCTTTAGTTGTTCACCTCACTTCTTCTTATTTGATTTCAATGTTCATCTAATGATCTTGAGTAAATTCTTCTTACTTGATTTTTCTTGCCCATTCCCTTGAGGTTTATAATTGGAAATATAAGTCAATTCAATCCCATAATCTTTTCATAATTACACTAAAGGTTTAACTTTTAATCTCATAACATTTTCAATAATAATTTTAATAGGCACACAAAACTTAAAAATAACTTGATTCAATAAAAAATACATAACTACTTGGTGTGTTTCTTTCTTTGTAGGGATTGCTTCAACCCATTTTATAAATTAATTAGCTATAACTAGTATCCACCTATGTCTAATTCTTGATGAATCAGCAATTTCTCTAATGAAATCCATTCCCCATTGTTTGATGGGCCTTCAATCATCACATGCTGAAAGGGAAGAGAAATTGAAGCTTTAATCCTCCCAATAAAGCATTGACATTACTCACATCTTTTGACTATCTAAGAAACATCTTTGGAAAATGATGGCCACCAATAACCATCTTTCAAAATTTTATGAGCTATAATTTTAGGTGAAAAATAGCCAACACATACTCTACTATGGAAGTGTTTAATCAGGATAGTAGTCTATTATCCTAACATGCATCTTAGGAGAACCCCATCTGGATTCTTCCATGTTAGTCCATCCACAATCAAGAGTTATTTTTGGGACACAAGATTAAGAGTTATTCTTTGATTCTTATCCAAGTCAAGTAGATAGTTGATATTTTTTAGGTTGTAAACAATGTCTCTATACCATGGAGATGTGTTACATTGACTCAAGGAATCATCAAAATTAGAAATAATAGTGTTTGTTTTAACATCTTGTAAATTGGTCTCATCCATAAGCTTGGCTAGACCCATCCCTCTTACTAACTTGGTGGTTTGAATATCCATTCATACTCTTGTAACTTGTTGACCCACCTTTACCTCTTGTTATATACTTCAATCTAAGTTAAAATGTCTTTGATCATAGTGTGTGAAACGTAGGCAATAATCTTTGAACTTATAATATATGGCCTTAACATTTTAATATCCTTTAAAAGAGTGAAATTTTGTTTTTACATGATGGTATTTTTTATTTTAGGACTTTACATAGATTTTATAAATAAATCTATGGGATGCTCATGAGTTTCCTCATTCTTTTACAACATAACAGTAGCAATAGTATTATATGAAATAACATAGAATACTTAAGATGTCTTTGTGTAATCATGAATGACAAAAATAGAGGTAGACTTTAAAGCTCTCTTGATGTCATTAAATACTCGCATGGCCTACTCCTCTTATTTGATGGTCTATCCCTTCTTCATCATATAAGTAATAGGTAGATTGATCTTTGAAAAACTAGACACAAACCTCCTTAAAAAGTTAATTTGTCTAAAAAAGATTGAATTTCTTTCTTAGACTACAAGATAAGCACTTTGTCAATGGATTCTACCCTTTTAGGGAAAATTTTGACACCATCGTTGAACATTATATGTTCCATCAACTTGGCCTTTTTAAACCAAAGTTTCACTTCTTAAGATTAATAAAAATGCCAAACTCCTTGCATATGATTATCACCTTTTCAAGATGTTCCAAATGTTCTTCCATAGCTTTGGAATATATAGTAATGTCATCTTGATACATAATAATGAAGTGGTTAATTATCCCTATAAAAGAGACATCTATAACTTGATAAAATATTTCACTAACATTCATCAACCTGAAAGGCATTCTCATATACACATGTGTGCCCTAAGGCATTGTGAACACAGTCTTAGACCTCTTAGATTACTTTACCACAACCTAGTTGTAACTTGAGAAGCCATCTAATGTAGAAACCATTTATGATCTAATAACATTTTATTGTAGCTTCTCCATATTAGGTAAGGGATAATTATCTTTTAAATAAGCTTTGTTCAAATTTTGAAATCCACACACAAGCAAATGTCACCATTTTTCTTTCTCATAGGGACTAAATTCACAACCCATGATGAATACTTGATGGGTTAAATGATATCAAAATCCCTCAGCTTCTTTAATTCATCCTGAATCTTGGTAACTAAGATGGGGTTAATGGGTCTTTGTTTCTACCTAAAAGGTTTATTATTAGGATTCAATGGAATGATGTGTTAGAACAAATCTTCCCTACACACTTTCAACACAAAATAGAACCACACTAAGAAATCCTAGTACTTCCTTAAAATTTGCATGAAAGCTTTCTTCTCAACTACACTTAGGTGAATATCTAGCCAAACCTTTCTTGGATTTTCATTAGTACGCAAGTTAAACTTAGTCACATCTTTTAAAATAAATGAGTATTTCAATTTTATCCTATCAGCTCAATCAAAATATGCCTCTAAACTAATGAATCCTCTTGGGATAGTGTTTATCTTTAGCTGAATGATGTCCTTCCCAAACAAATTTTCTTTCCCATCATTAACTTGAACCTATATTCCAAGTCTATGAGCTAATTTTATAACTCAACCTTGCAATTTAGAAACCTCTTAATCTCTTCATCATCGTCAGAGACCTATCAATGATGAACATTGTCTAGGATTGAAGATATAACAAGTCCCTCCGCTTGATACTAATACTGAGGGCTCATATTTACATTATCAAACTGAACACCTAACCCTACAAGTCTATCATTTTCTTGGTCGAAACTTCTATCATGATAACATAAATTTAATGCATCAAAAAATTCAAGCAAATTCCAAAAAAAAATTGTTATTATTTCAACCTTTTATTTTTTGTGGCCAAATAACTACAAACTTGCTTTACCACTAACTCAAAATCACCCTTAAAAATCAAACACTTGATTCCATATCCATGGTCAATCCTCAGACCAAGCAAGAGTCTCTCATAATCAATAGTATTGTTCATTCACTCAAAAGAAATCTAAAAAGAAAACATAAAACATTTACCATTGGGGGCATAGAAGACAACCCCAATTCCATTTCCACAAATGGAGTAAACCCCATCAAAGCACATTTTCCAAACTACATTTTCTTTGTCAAGCTCAAAATCAAGAATAATAGGTTATTTTTTAGTATCAATGTTCCCAACAAAGTTATCCAATTCAACATCCACATATAAAAATTCATTAAGAACAAGATTTGGATCTTCAATCACATGTAACATCTTTGGATCTCTATAAAGTCTAACCATCTTACCCTTTGAAGGAATGGTGGCATAAGAAAGGTCTATATGTACACTTTGACCCATATTATCATCCCACTTATGTGATAGTAGCATCCCACATTTAGTTGAGAAATCTACAACTACCATTCCCATATTCAAGTACTTTCTTGGATGCACAACCAACTCTACAACTAATCCCTTTACTTGTCTAACAACTATAACCTCTTGTGAGTCCATGGAATAACACTTGACAAAGGCTGATGTGATCTTCACTCCAACCTCATTGAGGACACCCAAGGGAATCACATTATAAGAATCTCTAGAATTAAATATGTAGTTTTGAAAAATCAAACCAATGATTAGTAAGGTTATGTAAAAAGGATCCACATTCAACTAACTTTCTACAAGTGCAGTCCCTAGATAGACCGCCAGAGATGGTTCAACAACCTCTTCTAATTCTTCATATTCTTATATGGGTGTTTGGGGTAGCTCAACTTCATTCATAGATGAAATTTCACCAAATTCTAATATTTGAAGGCCCCCTTCTTGTGTTCAATTATTCTTAATAACTCAACAAGTGGCACGGTGATTTGTATATGACTCAACACTTGAGCCATATCACACACAATATAATAAGGAAGAGTCTTATTTGGTGGAAAGGTAACAATAACTTCAGTTAGAATATATTCACTCAAATTATAAAGTGGAGGAGGTTGGGGTGGGTTTGAATCTTTGACAATAGCCTTCAAAGGTGGATTTTGTTTAAACTCATTTGCACCCTTAGGGATACTAAACAATATGGATATTTTATTTCTCTTAGCAACAAGTACTTTTAGGTTTAGTATCTTGGGACACTGGAGCTATCTTGGAAACTTTTAAGACTATTGTATCTTTATTTTCTTCCTTGCTTGCATTCCATACCTTTGAATTTGTAGGGCCAATGTCTTAAGGAGTGGCACTTGGATGCCTACTTCTCAAATTGTATTCCTATTTTGGGTAGCTACTACATTAATTAATATATGGCTATCTTCAATTGATGGAATTACCCTAGGATATTTATTAGTCACCATAGAGTGTAAGAGATTAAAGTAATGGATGGGAAATTATTATGCTTGTGCCACATTAATGTCTCAATCAAAACCAAAAGTTGGGACACTCACCATATTGATAGTGTTCCAAAACTAATCAATTGTAGTATAATTCAATAATTATGTGGATGTATTTAATTCACTTTAAATTATTTGATAATTGAACAAAAAATCTCATAGTCAGATGATTTATATTCAGTTTCATCTAGATCTTCATCAACTTCTTCAATAGTATCACATGGAGGGTGAGGTAGGAAGAACTTATCACACCAATCAATGTCTAAATCAAAATTCATAGCTTTTATCTTAGCATTTAAAGTACTAAGCACCTCATTTTTATACCCTTTATTCTAGTTTTTTTCCATCTTATCTTTGCATGCAAGCCTCTTCCCTCTATCATTATCTCAATGGTGGAAATCAGGCCCCTTTTGTGCTTGATTTGGATTTGTAACCCATTCATTACTTATAGACACTTGAGGGACCACTTTTTTAGATCTAGACAACTTGTATGACATTTTTATTACAACAAAAGCCAAAAATTTGATAGTTTCCTCTAGGTTAGCTATCTTTATGGGCTATGTATTTTCCAAATTAACCAGCTTCACATCAGCCTATTTGTTTAAGGTATTTTCCATAGCTTTGATGTTGTTCTCAATTTGGATGGCCATATTTAACACTAGTTGTAGGTTAGTGGGAGCCTTATCCTTCAAGAAATTATCATATTTCTTATCAAAGGCATCATATTATTTTATCAAGCATTTTGTGTCACTAGGCCTAATATTTTTGAGCAATCACATCATGGTCTTATTGAACCATGTCTTAAAGTCCTACACACACTCATTAAGATTATTCTTGATATTTTTAAATTCAGTCAAGAGAAACTTTGGATCAATCATAGCACCATACTAAATTCTAAAAAACATTTTTCATCTCTTCCCATGAATCAATTCAACCATTGGGAAGGGAATTAAACCATTCATGATCATATTTTTCTAGCATGTGTGCAAACAACTTGATGCACACATCCTTATACTCAACCTCATAATCTTCAATAATATTTTGAAAGCTCCTCAGATGCTAATAAATACTTACTATATTGCTCCCTTGAAATTTTGGGAGGTGTTTCCTAACTTCATTTGGGACTTTATTAGGATAACCTTCCATCCTATTAAAATTGATAGGTCTGAATCTAAGAACATGGAATTTAAGATGTGCATTCCCATCTTGGTCCCTATGCCTTATGAATGGTTCAATATGAGGTTCAAGAAAAAATTGAAAATGGATATTAGGGGATGAATGTGGTGGACTTGGTGGATTATATTTGGGATGGGATTCAACTAGTTGAGGAGATAGAAAATAAACAAGACTATGTGTTTTAGAATTAGTAGAAGAGCTATGATAATCCTTAATGATGGGGGGTTAAACAAATATTTCAATATTATCATGATCTTTATGGTCTTGAGTAACTAATCTTTTCCCTTCAATAGGCCTCCAAACTTGCCCCCTTTTTCTTTAAGGAATACCTATAGGTGGAACAAGTCTCTTAGATGGGTCACCTTTGAAAGATGATCTTAGACCTTCCAAATTTATAAACAAGTAAATACTCATTTTAAAGGTAGAAAATATATTAAAAATATGCATAAATATTTATTTAAACTATAAAATAAAATGGATTCACCACTACAATTAAAATTTTAGGATATAATAGTTGATAAATTATTTTTGATACATGCTAAAATTAGACTTGTTGAAGCTAAATGAGATAGAGAACAAAGGCACTAAAATTTTTAAAATAATGTTTAAAAGGGATAAAACACATTTTAACATGTAATATTAACATTTGTTTATAACAAACTTATTAAAATTCAAATTATCAAACCCTGAAAACTTCTTAGCACATCCTCAATGGAGTGTTGTGATGTTGACAACCAAGATAGTCAGATTAGTGTAGTAACAATAAAGGACCTCACAAGGTGAAATACTCATGTCTCTCTGAAATAAATTTTGGTAACATGAGTGACCAAAAGTTTAGTCCCTATAAATGGTGTGTTAGTTTTTAATTGTACACTAGGCCTTGCATAATTAAAGGAAAATGGCAAGTAATGATGGAAAACCCACTATAATGTCATTGTAATTGAGGAAGAGTTTTGCATCAAGATTATATTAAATATATAAAATGAATGAGAGACACCTAAATATGGTATGATTAACTTCTTACTATTTTTTGCTTTTCCTGAACCAAGGTAAGAGAACCTATGGGGTAGCTTGCTCACAGGGAAGGATTTTGAAATTCAATCTCCATGGGGATTCTTGTCATAAGGAAAAAATATGACCAGATCATAACCAAGTTTTCACACTTCACCCAAGAAGGTTTATCACATGAAATGCACAAATGCTCTATATCATACACAAGCTACTAAATATATATGAAATTATGACTGCAATCTTCATTCTAAAGAAACTTTAATAGTAAAGGGACTAAATAAAAGATTAAAATGCTAGGAGTTAAAGGAAAAACTAAAAACACGTTAAAAATAGATAATATCTTATACATTTTGAAGATAAATATTATGTATAGTATGCAAGGGATATATTATTTGTAGGTAACATAGTGTAGAATGAGTTAGATGATTAGAAAAGAGAGTGGTATGCTAGTGGTTTCTAAATAGTAGGGTATCTAGTAGTATTTCATGACAATATTCATAAATAAATATGCAAGAAAAATTCAAATACAAGATAATGGTAAAAACCAAATGATCCTTTAGAGACTAAAACATACACTGAAACTAATCTTTCAAATAATTTCTCCTACTAAATCCATGAACCTAGGGTGCCTTAAAAGGTATTCAACAACACATTTCTAAATATAAATACAAAGAGGGATTTATAACATAGGTACATTTTGAGAATTAAAACTAATAATGAACACAAAAATAAATATCCAATCAGTAGAATTTGTAAAGAATATCATTTCATTTCATTAAAAGGATACAATAAAGAACCACAAATATTTTCCATTGACTCAAAAATAAATATTATGTACATCAACACTTTAAAATCTTGATATGGGGACAAGCATGGTGAGAGATATCTCTTGAAAATGGAGAAATAAAATTAATCTCAAAGCTTTCTAATGGATGTATAGATGTAACCACCTTAGCAAGAGAGACAAAATCTACACATAATATTTGATCCCAAAAAAAATTATGTAGAACCTATACTTAGGGAAAATGGATTCCTAAAATAATCTACAACAACCAATATCCAAAAACAACCTTATAATAGAGGAGAAAACCCCTATTTATACAATTTTTAAATCTATAACTATGGGTCACAACTTGGAAAATTTTAGAACAAGCCTTCAAGTCCACCAAGATACTTTTATCTAGAACATATTCCATACTATGCATGAAATCTTCATCCACTTGCAAGAAAAGAATCATTATTAAAACTAAATTTATAAGGAATGATGAATATTTGCCATAATCACTCTGATTTAATGGATGGAAATATCTTCATAGTAAAGGCCCAGATGACTATTTTTCATCATATAAAATCACCTAGAGATCTTCTTGACCACTCACATACACATTTAAAGGGGGAAAATCATTTGAAAAGATAAATATATTTTGTCTTGATGTGTAACACATTTGCCAAAGCTCTATTATTAATTTATTTCATATCATATAAAATTTTAGAAAGGAAATTTCTTCTTTGTACATGGCAAGGAATAGCCTAATACCTACAATGATGGCTTGACATTTGATCTAATTATGACGTGAAATATAAAATGATTCATGATTAGAAAAATTCACTCTAGAATAGTAGTTATACATTATTTTATACTTAGAATCATTACCATGTCAATGAAGGAATCATAAATTTTAGCTCTTAAACCAAATCTTACCACATATTGACATTTGACACACTATATCATATCCAACTAGGCATTTTTAAGGCCTAAGAGTGATGAATTTGATTGATTGTCCCCTTTTTAGACACTTGTCACATCTTCATGAAATCTTACCCCTTTGAAAATTCCACCTTATCTTACATCATTGGTTCATCCTTGCCTGAGTAAACAAAGATATAAATCATGCACGAGATGCTTTATTTCTAACTTTATTACATGTAGCTATGCCACTTGGCATTTCTACATTTTCTCATGGGATCCCTAACTTTTCAACCATGACTATGCATCATCAGATCTAGTTGGGGAAAGCAAACAAGATCCATTGGATCATGATCCAAAGGGTAGAGCATTATTAAATACTACCTTTTACTTGGCCTTGAAGATATGCCACTTGGTAGACCCACAAGCTTCTTATATACCTTAGAAATAGTCTCTACTACTTTGATCACCCTCATACCATGTGGAAGTATCTCACTGTATCTCAGGTCCCATTAAACTATCATCTACTAACTTTCACCATCAGATCTTTTTGCTCTATGTAAATTTATACCTTTCGATCTACCTCCATTTCAAAACAAATGACTACTTCATAGGGTCTCCAAATTGACATTCACACAACCATATTTGAACATTTGAATCCTAATCGATAGTCCCTATAACTTAAAGTTGACATCTATGCACTCGTCAAAAGATGTCCATGAGATCATCATACTTGTAATTCAAAAATTTCTTTGGGAATTTTTCTATGGCAATTTGGTCTGAGTATTTGTCTTTGACATTCCTACTTTTATCAGCTTTTTGGTCTTTGAAATAATTTTATCGGGCCCTTTGTATCCAGATTTTATTCAACATAATTATCTCATAATAATTCTTTCAATCATTCTATTAGGATAATTGTCTCAGATAAAATGTTTTAGATAATTTCCCCAAAGGATTTGGACTTCACACTTTCCTACAAGAATTAAACTTTACACTTTTCCTAAAGAATTTTTATTCTTTCTATCTTTCACCTTAGTTAGAAAAAATGTTTCATACATTTTGTCCAAAATATTCCCATGAAAAAAATAGCCTTGTGCACTCTTGTTGAAGGAATTGGACCTCTGCAATTTTGTCAAAAGAACCAAGACTTAGTTCCTTTTAGAGTAGCCCTTAGATCTCTTGAAAATTCCCTTTAGACTTATTACAACTTTCCCTCACCATACAGACTTATCCTTTGGACTTTTTGAAGGTGCCCTTCAATAATTTTTCAAGGGAAACATACCTAAAGGAAATGATGCTTTGGAAATTTTGCAAAGGCAAAATGATCCTTCAAACTTTTTTTAGACACTTTAGCTAAATTAAATTGGTTCGTATAATTATTTTGATCCTTTTTGTGTGGTAAAAATTCCTAAAGGGTAATTAGTGCCCTTTAGACTTTTTACCATGAACAAAAAGTCTAAAAAAAATAAGACTTTGCACCTTTTTCCAAAACAAAGGATTTATTTTGGATTTTTTGTGTGGGTAAAATTCTTGAAGGGCAAGCGCCCTTTAGACTTTATGCCATGGAAAAAAATTCTAAAAAAAATTACCCTTCAGATCTTTTGTGAAACACTTAGCATAAAATATATACAACATTGAATTCTTTTGGAATTTTTTATAGTAGATAAAATGACTAATAGAAATAAGTCTTCATAATTTTTTTCTAACACAAAAATCCCAAAGACCTATTTTTGTCAGACATTATGTTCATGCAAAATGCTTGAAAAGCCTAACAAAAAAACACATTCACCAATAAAAGACTAAACAAAGGGATTAACCAATTTTTACATGAACTTGATCTTCTCAAGCAGCACTGGGAGGCAGAATTTAGGCTAAGGACATAGTACTTTACACTTGATAAGGGCCCAATTGCTTTAGTGCAATTTTGGTCACTAACACTAGCATTAAGATCCAAACACATTTGAGTCTTTCATAGAGACAAAATTATATTTATTAATTATTTAATTTGTCATTATATGTATATTTTACCTTACCTTACTTTCACATGGCACATAAATGTTTGGAAAAAATATGGGAAGACTAATGGAGTCGTGAATGACTTCACACAGTTCTTCATTTTCATCAATGACCTCCAAAATTCTTTGAAATTACCTAAAAATGACTTATTAGGGTTTTTGAGGCATTCAAAGGCACCTATCTTGTTAAATAATATTCATAGATTTCTACCCCTCAATCTAAAAAATAATTCCATGAGTTAAGAGGGCATACGGGTGGTCTCCTCCTAATGGCATTTAGCCTAGTTCTCTCTCTCTCTCTCTCTCTCTCTCTCTCTCTCTCTCTCTCTCTCTCTCTCTCTCTCTCTCTCTCTCTCTCTCTCTCTCTCTCTCTCTCTCTCTCTCTCTCTATCTCTCTCCATGAAATGAGCTTATGAATTTGGCCTTTCTTGGTTTCCCAATGACTTAATGGAGCTTTTTGAGTGAGACTTACCTTATTTTGATTTGTAACACTTTATTGAGCATGTCTATGACCTTTGGGGGTCTAGGTGATGTTGTGAATAATCTTCACCACTTAGTGCCATGATCTTAATTGCTGAAGATGTTATGTCTATGCATAAAAACTTACAAAACTCATCAAAACATCATATTCATGTAATTTATGTTGATCACTTGAATAAGTTCCCTATTATATCCTTATATGTGATGTTTATGGAACTATCTATGACATGCCTGATGTAGATGTATCATACAATCTTCCTCCAATCTATCTTTTCTCATGTTATACTATATTTTGAAGGTGGAACAATAAGACTGAGAGATCTTATGATTGGTTTATACATTAAGTAATGAATATTTTTACATATTTATAAGGGTTATGGGCAAGGGGGAGAATATATATTCTTCAATAAGTGTTTCATGACATAAAATACCCTCATTAACTTTCAAACTAACTTACAACATGTGGACTTGTCATTTGAGATGTCTATAAATATGTAAGAAAAATATACCAATTAACTTAGCTTTTCAAAAATTACCTTAAAATATGTTAAACATCTCATAAAGTTAAAAATCATGAATAAGTGGTTAATCACTTGAGGACCATGACTTAACAATTTGACTATACCACCCTACAAGACCTTACTACTACTAGGATAAACATCACATCCTTATCATGATAAGATAGGCTATGACCAAGACCAAAACCTTCAAAGGCTATCAACAAAGTAAAAGAGGCCTAGATAACAAGGTTTTAAATATTATTCACCTATGGTATACAATTTTGGTTAAAAATTACTTGTGTGAAAAATTAGGTAGCACTATAGATAATTTTGTGACCTCCTATTCCAATCTACTATCATACTACTCCCCAATAGACCTTGGCTTTATCATGAGGCCAACTATGGAGTTTGAGCTTCAATTATAATAGGAGATGTGCTTGATAATCATGAACTTTAGTGTGAATTTGACTTTTGATTTTTATATATTCCTTTTTATCATTACCTTTTATTTTAAATGATTTGGATTTTAATGTTTTGATGAATTTTTCTATTCCTCCTCCATAAAGATTCAAAAAACAAAACATGGGTGTTAAAAATGACCATCACTAGAAAAATTAGACTTGATATCTAAGAAAAAAACTTAGAGAGCATGGTGTCTAAGACTTTTGTACTTACATGTTAAATAATACAGTTATCTTAAATATGACCTTTGTGTGCCCAAAGTGGAATGAACATTAGGGAAAATGAGACTAAACATGTGTTTCCTCAAATAGAAAAAAAATGTGATAATGTGGAAATAATAAAATGATAGGTAATCACGATTCTATATAATAAGAAATAATGTAACTATATAGAGACATGCAAAAATAAATTTGTTTAGAGTTGTTACCATAAAGGAAAAATAATTGGTTTTGAGAGTATGAAATCCCAATTCTTAAACTATTACCTTAATTATTCATGAAAAACACTAAAGATAATTTAATAGTATTGAAAATTTTATGAGTAAATCCTGGTCCTATTAGAGTTCTTACACTTTATATCATAAAAATAAAAAATGTTATAGCCTTTTAGGGTTCAGATGTGTAAATCCTATGTTTTATTAAAGGGCTATGTAGTCTAAATGAGTGAAATAATATTCAAAAAATAACCACTAATTTTTTACAAATTTTGATTAGCTTTAAATTTCTAAAATAGTAATAAATATGTGAAAATAGATACTTGTCTATAAAACACCTAATATATAAGATCTAAGTGCTTAAAAATGATATATGAATAGGTCTAAGTGTCATAAACTAGATCCTTGTGTAAGACAATCTCCTAGACAATAGTGCCACACTTGGAAAGTAGTGCAATGTGGCTCTAGTATTCTAAAAATGGCACTAGTGTCCTTTATGTAGGACTACTCCTTAATTCTAGGTAAAATTGGGCTTGTGTTTATGGATTTTGTTCCTACATACATAAAGTTTGAAACCATGTATTATGATTGTAATAGTTGATTAATGATGCAAAACCTAATCCTCCTTTAAAGTAAGGCATGAGATAAAATGTGGGTTCACTAGTAGGATACATTTGACTTCCTCAACACCCCGTTATGAAGAGATTTTATTACATACCAATACTCTAAAGAGGGATCCATCTTGATGTAGTTTCCCCACCTAAGTGTTGGTACAAGTGTAGGTGATTCTATAATGATAGTGGTATCAAATGCCTTTAGTGTGTTTTAGATTGGAAATATGGAAAATTTGATCTTAAGTAAATTGTATATGGTCGTACGTATAAGTAGGGAAGAATAGGGATTAATAACTTCAATTTTTCTCAACTTATTTCATGTTTGAATATGTACTTTGAATTTTCTTTCCATCTAGTGGATAGAGGTATAAAATTCATGTATTTATAGTTTTATGTAGCTTGTATGGATAATAAAATATGTTTAGGTCAACCTTAAGAGGGTTTAAATTTTTAAAATATATACATTCAAGAGAGTTACGACAAATAACATTGGCTCCATGTTGGGGACACTAGTGTCATGTGCATATAGTGTCCTTAATGTGGTGATAATGTATAGTTGGTAGGTTACTAGGCATGAGGTGTTAGGATATATAAACGAAGGTTTGATACTATGTTTTAGCTGACTAGGGACATATGTGGTCTACACAAAGGATGGAAAATTGTGATAAATGGATATATTATAGGTCTAGGGATAAGATAGGAATAGGTTATTTCAAGTAGCACTTTTAGAACTCAAGTTCCACTATTAGGTGATTAAATTTAACCCATTTTATGCAATAAATTCAAAAAAGTGAAATGATTAGTAAAAAGTAAAAAGAAACATACATGAACCTACCTAGGAAGTGAAGCCCATGGAACTAGTTATAAATATGTGAATCGGGGTCTATGTATGTGAATCATGATCAAAATCATGACCTAAAATTAAATGTGCATAAATAAATCCTTAATTAAGTGATTTAAAAAGTGATAAACTATATTGAATAAAGAAATAACTTAGTAAAACTAAGCAAAGAGATGGGAAAGAGGAAAGGAAAGAATACACTTCATTGGGTATGTGAGCCAATACACAAGCCTGATGATAGCCCATGTGTTTGTGTACATAGTGTCAAATCATTGAATAACTTAGAATGATCTAATATCTTTCTCAATCCTCATGTGTCGGTGGCTCAATAACTTAATCTAGTTTTGACTCTATCATTTCCCACCCTTAATTGGTGGATCATGAATTGTGAATATCTTGGATTAGATTTAAAGTGTGTCTAAACCTCTAATGTTGTTGGCTCAAGAACTCAATTAGGATATGAATCCATAATTTCCCACTTGTGTTTAGTATATTAATCTAAAAATAAACTACACAAAGTTCTATAAATATCTAAATAGGTATATCTAACTATGTATGTTAGCTTTGTAGCCACTCAAGTACATTAAATAGCTCTAGGCCACTCAAGAATACCAACCACTGTGGATGGATTAAGGCATGAAATTGGTGACAAACTAAAATAGGATGTCAAGTGTATATAGTTTAGATAATGACATGGAATTTTCCATTACATCTAATCAACCTATGTGTAATTGAGCATATGGAAATAATATGCCATGCACATGCCCCCAATCTAATATCTGAGTATACTGATTATGTACTAAGTTTTAATATGTGTATATGAGTATCTTAACTAAATATGGTAATCATAATTCCATGCATGATTCCTCTAATCTAAGCAATTTATATGAATACGATCTAAACTAGTGTGAATTTGAGCAAAATATGAGCATAATTGTCAAAGCTATAGATGTATTTGTGTATTCTTATAATTTACCTAGTGTAAGATTTTGGTTAATCTAAACCACCCTAAAAATGGGTCTACTAGATAGTAGCATCAAGTATTAGATAATATCACCATGTGGATATGGTGTCCTTGTATGGGCACTGATGTTTATCTTCTCTAAAATCTAAGTCACTCATTGATTCTTGATTCCCTATTTTTTCCTATATTTTATTTTTGTTTGATTTCTTGAAACTAATTTTATGTGTTAAAAAATGTTTTGTGAATGCAATGTAGGACCCTGATATCTATGATAAACCCTTATTAATACCCCTCTTTTGAGGGTAGTTGTTAACATGTACAAGAGTTTTATTAAAAATAAAGAACTCTACAAAATGTGTTAGCTAGAGCATATATGATAAATGCATGATAATTGAATATAATTTGTAAACATAACATTATAAATTAAGATAATCTGAGCATAAGTATGTAGTGTAAGATGTATGTTTATCTATTAATGTACAAGGGTGTCAATATAGATATAATCAGTGTGTATACCAATAAATCTAAGTAACTACCTATGGGGATGGGGCATGATGTCTATCACGACACCCAAATAAGAAGGCTAGATACATGAAGTCATTCATGAAATTAAAAATTTGTGTGTAATAAGTAAATACAACTGTCATGGCCATGACACATATAATAAAGTATATATACAAAACACATAAGGTATATAAAAATAGGCTATGTCACTAAATATAAGAAAAGAAGACATATAAGGACATGTTCAAATGTCTAAATACACAAGCAATAAGCAAGTTGGATTAGATCCACATAGAATGACATGCTCAAATGTCCACATACATAATGATTAAATCACATAGAAGGGAAATTGTCACATGTCCATAGCATACATGAATAGAAGAGGAATAGAGCAAGAGAATAATGGCATATTCAAATACCCTCGACTAGAACAAGCATAGAAAATATAATCAAGTCTAAACTAGGAAAACTAGAAATGAAAGCATGGATGAATGTATTAAAAAACTATGTAAGAGATATGATGCACATATGTTAAGTCTAATGTAGTGATAGTTGGAAAAAAATCTATATATGAGTAGAAATGATCAATATAAAGATATATTAATGTGAAAAATGGAATGTAAATAATGTAAGGATATATCCTAGTAATATAAACTATGTATGATATGCCCCAAAGTGGGTGGATGTATCAAATGAATAATTATAGATTAGTGTATATGCTTGTAATGGGTAGATGACATCAAGTTTAGATCAGTGTAGTGGAACTAAGTCTTGTAAGCAATCTGGAAGCACTCATCAAGAATAAGTGAAGCATGTATGTATGATAAAACTGACTATATTAATATATATAGAATATGTAGAGTGTAGAAAATATAATAGATATAAACATAAAAATGCATAAATTATGTAAATTTTGTGTTTTTTAGTAATATTTGAATGTTTTTTATTTTTTTATGTTATATTATTTTTATATTTTTTGGATATAAGCTATGTATAAAAAAATGAAAATAAATTGTGTACAAGGAGAAAGAGAGAAGAAAATATGTACAAAATGGTATGAACCATAAAAACCAATGAGTCTCAGGTGAGACTCACTATCATTTTGGCTTATTTAAAAAATAAGAATGTTTATCTCTCATGCAATGTGAATTATATATTGTAATCGAATATTTTTGCAATACAATTCTAAGTATTGTTCAACATCAGAATCATAATAAAATGGGATGATAGAGGGAATTTCTTCATACTATGGAGCTGACCTTTGTAAATTTTGATTTGGAAGATTGATTGTGATTTTTCCATTTGAAATTATGCTTATTCTAGATATATCGTGTTGTGGAGGATCTTTTACTAGAAAGTTTTATTTCAAAATGCTTGTTGGCTTAGCATGGTTTTGAATTTCCAACTTAAGTTTAGGGTATTTTTGTATGATGTCCTATGTATCTAGATGTTTTTCCTTGATAAACTATATATTTGAATTATTTACCTTAGGTTATTCAATAATCCCCAAATCTCATTGACCAATTTTATAAATTTCTAGAATAAGAGTAGTGATGCCTTGGGCCTACTTTCTGAAACCTTGACCATGACAATAAAACTATTGTAGATATCTGTGACTAAAATCATACCATTTTTATTATTAAGTCTCATTTTGGAGAGGTATATTTTTCTCTTTTATTTGTGCTTATTTTACTATTTATTACTCTTATTGTACTATGTGAACCTTTTGTTGTTCTAAGTTATGATTTGGTAACCATTTTTGTACTATTTTTGAGTTAAACACTTTTTAAATTTGTAGATGTGATATTGTATGTTATTTTGATGATGTATCACTGCATGAGTCATCTATATCTATTATATTTTGTATTTTCCTTTTCAATGTTAAACATGAATCGATGTGGTGCCCATGCATTCTATGATATGCACAAAAATATATGGATCTCCTCAGTGGGTGTAGAGGAGGTGGATTGATCAACCTAGCTTTAATCATTTCCCCTAATACCTCACTTGAAATCTTAGTAGACCTTTTAATTATTTTTAAATCACTATTTTTATATGTACTTTATTGCAATTTCATTTTTTGATATGTAACACTATTTACCATAAAATTGACTAGGTGAAGATGTCTATACATTATTTACACTATTGTGCCATAGAGGCCATTGTATTATAAATTGAATTTATAATGTTTTTATATTTTCATGTAATAGTTGATTAGAATTTTGTAATCCTACAATTATCTTTATCATACTAATAATTTTATCACATAGAGTCTCACAAGTGAAAACCCTAGCTATTTCTAATTGAACATGTAGGCACACACCTTAGAGGGAAGAGGTGTGAATAAGCTGATTATGGGAAAAAGTGACATTGGTATAGGTTTCTTCATATTATGGAGGATTGATAACATGGAATTAGTTAAATGGAAAGTAGATATAACCCTAATAGACATGAGGAGGATAAGAAAATTCTTTCTTATGCATAAGATATGACATTGAAACTTGAAACAAAGTTGTTAGATTATGTGTTAAATATTCTATGTGTATGGGTTTACTTGTTAATGGAGCTACATATAGGAGAAATATAACATGATATTACATATGCCATATATTTCAATTGATATAAATCATTATTTATACATGTGTTTATGTCTTTTTTGAGTTCATATTGAATTAAATGGAACAAACATGCAAATGAAAGTATTAGAATTTGTAACAAAAAGTGATTAATTTATTTTCATTATGATCATGGTTATATGAAATATAAACTATAATATATATGGATTTGAAATATATTTTAAATAAATGTAAACCCTAAGTTTATCTAGGATTAGGGTTACTTTGTAAAAATTTAAACTTCACTAAATAAATGAAATCCTAATTTGGAATTGATTAAATGAGCTACATTATACCAAACAATTATAAAAATATAATTTTATAATCCTAATTTAATGCAATTTTTTTTGGAAAAGATAAACTAGGGTTTCAAAGAATATTCAATGTAAGTTGGGTTCACCAAATGTTATAACCTTTTAGGGTTTATCTATGTAAATCCTATGTTTGATTAAAGGGATGAGTAGTCTAAATAAATGAAATAATATGCAATAAATAACCACTTTTTATTACATATTTTGACTAGATTTGAATTTCTAAAATAGTAATAAATATATGAAAATAGAGATTTATCTATAAAACATCTAATAAATAAGATTTGAATGCTAAAAAATAAGATACAAATAGGTTTGAGTGTCATCAAACAGATCCCTATGTCATAATAACCTAGACAATAGAACCATACTTAGACAGTAGCAACCTGTGGCTCTAGTGTCTTTTGTGTAAGACTGCTCATAAATTTTGGCACTAGTGTCCTTTATGCAAGATTGCTCATAAATTTTGGTTGTACATATTCATGTGTTTTTGGTTAAATTATTATGTGCACAAAGTTTGAAACTCTATATTGTGCCTATAATAATTGATTCATGATGCAAACCTTAATCCTACTTATAAGTAAGATATGAGCTAAAAAGTGTCTTCATTAATAAGATAGGTTGGACATCCTCAAAACCCCACTATTAAGAGAGTTTCCTACAGACAAATACTCTGAGGAAGGATCAAACATTATGTATTTCACCCTAAGTGTTTTTGAAAGTGTAGGAGATTCTATAATGATAGGTTTCTTGACTGTGTTGACTATGCTTGAGATTGAAAATCTAAAAAATCTAATCTTAGGGAAGTTGTAGATGGTAGTATGTAGAAGTAGTATATAAGAGGTATTAAAATCCTTAATTTTACTCAACTTGTTTCATTTTTTAATAGGTATTTGCACCTAATTTCCATCTAGTGGATAGAGGTCTAAAATTCATGTATTTATAATGTTCTATAGCTTGTGTGGATAATAAAAGATGTTTAGGCCAACCTTAGAAGGGTTTAAATTTTGAAAATATATCCATTTAGGAGAGTTAGGGAAAATGACATTATACCCATGTTGGGGACACTAGTGTTATGTGGATCTAGTGTCCTTAATGTGGAAATAATGTCTAATTGGTAGGTGTTTAGGCATGAGGGGCCAAGATCTAATAATGAAGGTCTGAGACTATGTTTTAGCTGACTAGGGATGCCTATGATCCACACAAAGGTTGGAAAAGTTTAATAAAAGGATATATGATAGGTCTAGGGATAAAATATGAATAGGTTATCTCAAGTTCACTATTAACACTCAAATACCAGTTTTGGGTGATTACAAAAACCAAATAGGTGTACAAATAAAGACTGATATAAGGATGTTTTATGAGGACGGATTGGTCCTATCTAAGTCTGATATTTAAACTCACAAAGGATAAGCTGAATACATGAAAATAAGTTCATAAAATGACAAATTAATGAACAAAAAGACATATCAAGATTGGACTAGGAAATAATAGATATTAATAAGGATGGTTTGGTCTTATCCATGGTCTTAAATTGTAACTCATGAATTGATAGGAAAATAATAAAGATAAACTGAAGGACTAATGATAGGAACTCAAGATATTGAGATTAATGTAATATTATACATTGTAGATCTTTATATGAAATTTGAAAAAAAGTGTCAGTATTTATAGTATGTGGAAATATGTGAGAAACATGTAAACTAGTAAACATTTAAGCAAAATATTTCTTTAAAAATTTAGCATTGGTAGGTTTTTTGATAAATATTTCTTTCATTAGTTTGTAATCTATAAGTGATAGTACCAAGGATGTATTTTAAAAGGTAAGGACCCCACCATTTATGGGCATAATTGAATTCTTTTTCATGTGCATAATCTAATTTGAGGACCAAGTCACCAATATTGAAATTTTAGACTTTGACCTTTTTGTTATGTTCTTTAAAAATGCAAGCTTTGTATTGGTGATTATGTTTTAATGTAGTTATATAATTATCATACAATAAATATAAAGCATGGAGATAGCCTTCACATAGTTCTTCATCAGGAATAGTACCATGAAGAGAAATGCATAGTGATGGTATCTCAACTTATAAAGTTAAGACTAATTTAGAACCATTAACTAATGAAAATGGTGTTGCCATAGTACTTGTATGTATACTATTTCAATAAGCCTATATTATGGGATGAAGTTGTAAATGTTAGTTAGTACAATATTATTTAATAATATTTTGCAATATTTTATTAAAAATTTTGTTAGTGGATTTTTATTGGCCATTGAATTAAGGATGATAAGGTGTTGAGAATTTGTGTGTAGTTATTAATTTTGCACATAATTATTTCATATCTTTATCTTTGAAATTTTTTCTATTGTTAGAGATTATGGTATGAGTAACTCCAAAATGACAAATGATTTGATTAACAATAAATTTGGAAATAGTAATATGAGCAACATTAACAAAAGGAATGCCTTATACACATTTATTGAAATATTCAGTGGTGGTGATAATATATGCATGACCATATTATGACCTAATTTATTTACCAATGAGATCTACTCCCCATGTAAATAATGTCCAAGGAGAATCCAAGGTTTGGATTTTAGCTAGAGGAGAATGGATGAGATCATCGTGAACTTGGCAAGGATTATAATGTTTAGGAAAATTAATGGTATATTTTTTAATATTATACCAAAAAGAACCCTTTCATAGGAATTTTAGGCTATGGCATGAATACTATAGTGACCACCATATATGCCCACATGGACTTGTTCAAGGAAAGTAATAACTTCTTCTAACATTACATAATGTATTAAAGTTCTTTATTTATTATGATAAGAGAGAGTGTTGTATCAAAGTACATATTTGAATGCTTGTTTGTGAATATGAGTCTCTTTAAAAGAATCTAATTCTATAGGGTAAGTATGATGCTCGATGAATTGGATGATGTTTTTATACCATGAGATGTGTTTGATAGTGATAAATTCTATGTGAAAAATAAGAAAATCATTTTTATTATATAAATAATAAATTGACTTCCTCATTTGGATAAGGAATTAATAATCATGTATAAATTGATGAGGATGAAATAATGATGCTTATGAAGTGATTAAATTAGTTATAGCATTTTTTTCCTATGGGATTGGTTCTATAGTGAAGGAAGTAAATTATTTGGCAAGTGTAGTAGAAATTTGATGATATATTATAAGGTTTTCACTTTTACATTGATAATATAAACTGACTTAATATCATATGAATTATAAATCACTTAAGGCATATAAATATGGTATGCCTAAAATGATTGCATCTTGCATACCTAATATCAAAACTTCATATTGAGTCATATTGTTAGTCATGTCAAAGGTTAATAAAAATACTAGATATATGATTTTACCATGTGGGTTTATTAAGATACAACTTACCCCAGCTCCTTGAATACATTTTTCACCATCAATGGGAAGTGTCCAAGTTTATTCATGCAATTCAATTGAGACTTTTGGCTATTCCTTAATGACTTATTTATATTTAGTGGTATAAGGAGGAAGATCAGGTTCACCATGGTTATTTTATTCCAGATCAATAATGAAATTATGAAATTAATCTCTGAGTGAGATTTCCTATTTAATAACTTTGATATAATGAATTTATTTATTAGGAAGAGTATCTTTACGGTGATTATTAGGTGTTAGGGAGGAGGCCTCAAGTTGATCCGTAATGACTTGACCTTTAAAAAAAATTTAATTAACTATTCAAAGATAAAATTACATCAACAAGACCATCCATTTGTCAATTTTATATCCAAGTATGAAGTATTTAGATAAAAAATTATGAAGTAGATCATAATGGATAATGCCAAAAGTAGTTTGATATATCATATAATGGCAATGAATTTCAATTATGAAATAAATAGATAAACAATCATGCTCTACTTTTGTATAACATTTCTCATAATCAATTCAACCAAACTGATATAATAGCTACCATATTATCTACTAGTATCATCTTGTTGATCAAGTATTGCTCCCAATAATATGGGGGTAGATGATGAATATAGAATTAATGGATGATCATATTAAGGTCGGAAAAGAGTAGGAGGATGTAGTAAGGATTATTTCATTCTATCCAATTATTTTTGGCATGGATTTTTCCATTTTAAGGAATTACCATTTCTGAGAAGGGAATTAACAAAGTAGATTTGGAAGGACATTTATGGAAAAAAATGATGAATTATCCCAAGTCTTAAAATGTATGTTGGTATATATGTAATGGAATTAAGAATAGGCATGTTGATTATATCTTTGATTTTATCTAGATCAACATTAATGACCTACTGGGAGAATAACAAACCTAATGGTTTGCTAGAAGTAACATGAAAGACACATTTGAAGGGGTTAATTCTAAATTTATATTTAATGAGTTGATCAGAGATGATAGTGTTGGGAAATATGGAAGCACAATTGATTACCATGCACAAGCAACTTAAATATGAAGAATTAACCAGAAGTAACAAGTAACTAGAAACTAGAAACAACACAGAATATGAGAGACAATACATAACTTGTATTAATACTCATCCAAAAAAGAATACAATAAAGAAGATGCCACTTCTTCTTCACACCTCTCAGAGGCTTCCCACACATCAAGTGTATAGTAATTATTTCCTCAAAGCTCTCTCTCTTACGGTCCTAACACACAACTCAAACACAGAGTTGGTGTTCACCTCCAACTAGTCAGTATCCACTACTGCCAGTACACCATTGCTCCACACACTCCACAAGTGCTCCACACACTCCAAGTACTCAACGTACTCTAAGTAGATCTCCCCTGAACTTGCAACAACATGCAACTCAACAGACCTTACTTATGGAAGGATCTACCTTGCCTTCCTCTCTGCTCAATAATTGAGTACACACCATACTCCAAGTAGATCTCTCCTAATCTTGCTCCTTTTTGTGTTGTTGTCTTCCCTAATCTTGCACACCTATGAAATCAATCTGGTTTTGCACACCTGCAAACCTGGATCTTACACACACATACACCTACAGATCAATGATCTTACTTACCATGCAGATCTCCTAACCTGGCCTTGCACACCCACTGACTGAGATCATACATACATGAAGAATCTTGTTGATTCTCCAAACTAGCACCCACACTTGGTACTATGGCACTAGGAGGAATACACCATGCTCTCTTCACACACAGAAGGAGCTAATATTTGCTCTCTTACTCTCCATCACAAATTACAATACAACCCATGAGTCTTTTAAATAGATCTCATGTAAACAATAATTAGACACCTAATTACAATAATTAGATCTGCAACTCAAGACTAAAATTAGCCTTCTTCATGCAAACAATTGGTTCATTAACGAATTGTCTGTAGAACTCATAGTTCAGAACTGCACAGGTGACCGACATTGGTCCTTATCTACCTGGAGGTGATCGACATTGGCCAACTCCTGCCAATGTCAGTTGCATTCTTGTCCACCACTGGCCGACGTCGATCAGCCTAATTGATGCTGGTGACTGTGACACTCAGCAACCTCTTAGCAACCTCCTTCCCTATTTGCATCAGTGAAGCCTTTAGCTCCACAACCTAACAGATAGATAAATAATTAAGATGAGTATGATGATGTTTATATTTTCTAATGATATCATCCACATTAGTTTTGATGATTTTGTGAATAATATCATGAAATATATGTGACATTACATGTTGATAAGTAACTTTGGTATTTTTAATAATGACAAACATTTTAACATAATAATAGGTGCCCCATTCTATGGTAAATTTTGTTTTATGTTGATCCTCATGAGTAATGTGAATTTGGTTATATACTAATAAATATACCATGAGTGATAATATCTCCTAACTAGTAGTGGAATTGATGATGGCATCTAGTGATGGTAAAGGAAAATTATCTTTTGGACATACTAAATTTAGGTTTCAAAAGTCAATGCATATTTGATTAACCAAGGTTACTTTTTTTTCAAATAAGGATAATTTTTGAGACCCATTCTTAATAATCTACAACTTAAATGAATTTAGTATCTAAAAGTTTGATGATTTCTTTATGATATAATGTAGAAATATCAAGATGGATTTTTTTTTGCTCTTATCATATGGATTTGGCATATGGGTATGTGAAGATATTATGGGCAATAATACTAGGGTCAATTATAGGCATGTATTCATATGACAAAGCAAAAGTTTCAATATATTTTTCAAATAAGAGTCTAAAATTATCATGTTCTTCAAGAGTGAGTTATTTAGATACGTTAATTGGTAGAGGACAAGTGGGTGTACCTTATTCATTTTTTGTAATTTATTTGATAGGCATAACATTTTCATCCTATAAATGATATAGAATAGGAGGGAGAGAATTAATATGATTTTCTTAAGGTCCACACTAGCAATAAAATTATTAAAATAACGAACCTTTGCTAAAATTTTCCAAGCTTATAATGTTAGTGTGGAAGTTAAGGTTTTCTAGCATGGAGGAGTTCAAGGATAAATTAATAATTTAGAAGTATTGTAAAATGCCCATAATATTTGAAATCTACTTCAAGATAAATTATTTTATTACCTTTAATATCATATTCATAATGTATTTGTATTACTTTAGTTTCTTTACCATCTAAGGTGATTTTAGGTGGAATTTTGGATAAATATTTTGTGTTGGGAAGATCAAGTTGAGGTAAATCAATGATATTTATAGTACTTGTATAGGTTTATTCAATAGATAGGATTTTAGGTGATAATTGAGTAAGATTTATCTCAATCGAGTTTGGTTTGATAGATTTATATGGTGATAATGTAGATTGAACAGAATAATTTAAGGGAAATAATATTTATGGTTGGTAAAGTGTGTTGTATAGAAGGTTTAGAATAAGTCATAGTCAAGATTTATTCAATTACCCATAGAGCATGTATTAATGGTAGATTATTAGGAGGTACATAACATACAGGTTATGATTGAGTATCAGTTGAGATAT